>BGPR01002429.1:130154-178362 GCA_013235015.1 Araneus ventricosus | reverse complement strand
TTTATCTTGTAGCTCGCGGAATAAGCACAGGAAAGTAATACGTGCTTACTATCCATCAGAGTCCTGCTCTAAGATTTTCAAAAAGGTGCAATTTTGTTATTTAACTGCTTACCAAGTGTCTACTTAATAGTTTTTTTGTAGAAAATGTTTTTCCCCGTTCGATATTTTATCTTAAATAGAAATTAACCGATTATTTTGGCAAAAAAAGAGAAAACCATGTAAGAATCAATTGGTGAATAATTAGCATATGATAATTTTTAATTAAATAATTTTTATTTATTTGGAGTTAATTAACAGCATTAAAAACATAATATTTAATGTTGCAGTGATAAGGGGTTAATTTTTTAAAATATAAAACCTTCTAATATGATGGAAAATAATTAATGCTTGAATGGTAAAAATTCATTTAATGTCTGAATAATAATGCTTATGCGCTTTTATATTTATTATAATGTAATTCTTAAACTGCAGCGATGTATTAAATAACATCAAAATATTCTCATTATCTATAAAATATAAACGTTCTGATAAGTAAGGAGGTAATAACGTACAAACGATATCATAATTTTACATGCAATAAATTATAGCTACGATTATTGTTTCTTACATGAATAATTAAGAAAACCGTTTGCATTTCATCCCTGTAAACAATTTCAGTGTGCTTCAGTTATTTTCAAACAATTATTTTCATTGATCAATTTGCCAATTAAATAATGCACATTTAAAGATAATATACATTTATGAACTAGAAGAAAGAATCCATCAAAGAAGTTGATTGAAATCAAATAGATTGATATCAAAATAAGGTGAAGGCATACGACAAAAAGTTATTTAAAATATTACTGTTTTACAGTGAAATTCATTTTACAAATATTTCAAGATGTTATTATATTCTAGCTGTAACAAAGCGATTCGTGCTCTTGGTAGTTTCAAATGTGTCCTCTTGTCATTTGAAATCTCTTGAAAAATTTATATGTGACATAATTTTAAATTGTCTTGAAAATAAATCAAATTCTGAAATATTCTAATCATTATCATTAAAAGAATTATTTTACAACTAAAGTGTAGAGAGTAGAATTTTTCATACATTGAGTAATATTTTTAAATGTTCCTTATTAATTTGCTCTATTTTTGAATTTACGTTTTAAGACCTACTTTTAACTTATTTGCCAACCTTCAGATAGTTTTTAAATACGGTATATTATCCTCACGTTAAAATTAAACTATTTTTTTAATTAAATTTATGTTGAAATTATTAATGAATTGTATTTAAATTCTTCCTTTATGCTAATATAAGCTTCCAATAGATGGCATTGTTGTGTCAATTTTTCAATAAACGATTTGGGAAACGCATTCGAAGAGTTTGGTCAAATAATGTGAGGTTTAAAAAAAATTTTAAAAACTACAATGCCAGATTGAAAATGAGCCAGTAAGAGACAGTTCATTGTGATTGATTGACAATTCTAATCATTATCACAATCATAAATCCAATTTACACAGTAGAGGTGCAGAATTATATTATTCGTTATGATAAGTAAATATCATAAACTTGTTTCAAAACATCGAGAAAACTAAAATAATAATAAAAAAAAATATTTAAAAATAAACCAATTTCTAAAGAGAACATTATGATTTTTAGAAACTCAGATAACGATGGAGCATTATTTTATCTTTAGTTTTCACAGTTTCTTGTTAACAAGAATAAATAAATGAATAAAAAGGATTCCCACATATGTTCATTCGTTTTCTTATTAACCTTACAAAAAAGCCTAACCTGGTTTTTCCGTTTTCCATGTACAATCACAAAGCGGTTAATTTATACTTATTCTTACAATTTCTAAAATCTCCAGTTTAAAAACTTTTATGTTCCAAAAACTTACTTACATGACAAAAAATGAGGTTCATCCTCTAAGGATTTATTGTTCAGAATTGAAAAAGTTTCGCCTGCTGGAGGGTTAAAATTTAGTGCCTACATTTTAATTTTTCTTTTGCTATTTTTTTATTAAAACAATTGATAATATGTTCTACTTTTTGCTTACCTTTTAGAAATCGGACAGTTTCTTAAAAATACTTTTCACACGTGAATTTTAAAAACACATTTAATGAAATTTAAAAAGATATAATAGACTAATTAAAATTTAGCAACTCTGAATGTTACTATTTTAATTATTACTGTCTTAGTGAATTTTATATGAATGAAAAAAGGAAACTTCTCAGTCCTACTTACGTGTCGTTTCAAAAAAGGAAGACAAGAGTAAGAGATATCTGCCAGTATTCCAAGAGCCCTATGGGAATTTGTGACGATTTTTATGAGCTGATATCACTATAAAAGGAATCGAAGCAGCTGTTACAAATTGATAGCGAGAGATCCTCATTATCATTCTGAACTTTAGACATCATCTTTTGATAGGCACACGAAACGTTTCTTCCATAAATCTTTCAAAAAAGCAAAATTAGTTGGGCGATATAAATTTGTCACTTCTCGAAACATGACATTGTCGTCAACAGAAATAATTCCCTTATCAAACACAGTCCTTAAAACCTTCATCAGTGTGTTCTAATTTTAGTAACAAGTAGTAATCGTTCAAAGGTATTGATTGACAGATGACAGCGTCAATGGTTAGGAAATTTCATCTAACGTTAAATGCTCGTTGAGTGGTTGTTTACTTTACTGAATGTGCTATGTGGAAGATAACAAGCGATTTCACGCGATGGTTTAACATCCATTTTTCAGAGAATAACATATAAGACATCATTTGCAATCTTAATGACGTTTTACACTGGCAAAGAAGTTCTGTGAATTTCAAAATTAATTCGTCAACCATAATTTGGAATTATGATAGGAAATATTTTTGGAGTTCCTGGACTTCAAAATGTTAACACAGAGGGTCCCAGTGCTGTTAAAAAGGAAACGATATGACAAATATACTTAGGGTTATCATAATTTCTTTAGTTGAAATCCGGAAACGCCAGGGAGGCGGCCAGTCAAAGTATAGTCAAAGCTGGTGACTATCAAAGGACTCGAAACATTTCAAGATAGTAACTTTGTTGTATCAGCTGTAATTGCTGGGTTGCCGCTATTAAATTCCCAACCATCGTAAAAAAGCAAGAAAATTAAAATAATCACGCTCTATTGTTTTAATATTTATTTTATAAAGAACTTCTAGAGAAAGAAGATTCGTGAAATAATTTATTGCCGACAACAGCAATATAAGGAATTTATTTCATTAATTTTCTGTTAGACTTAAATTTGAGAAACGGATTTTATAATTTTGAACCAAAACTGAGATAATGTGTAGGTATATATTAACAAAGAGAACTGTGTTTTAAGTAAAAAACAATAAAAATTACACAGAAATAAATTTTTGAAATGTTTTATTCTGTACAATTTTTTACACGTTTGTTTACAAGGTCATATAGCAAAGGCACAATTCTATTATGAATTTTATATAATAAGGACACTTTTTCTAAAATTAAATAGAGTTAATATAAGTTATATCGTAAAGCAAATATTTTGAAAATATTGTACGTTTAATAACTTTCTGCAAAAATTAAAACAACTAAAAAATCTAAGATGGCTTCAAACATTTATTACAAGTGACAGTCAAAAAGAATTTAAATTATGTCAAGTAATCATTCAAAATCGTTGTAAGTTAAACACATTATTATTTTCTATATTTAATGGAAAGCTCTTGGAAATGGAACTCAGTGCTGCCACTTTCAAATTTCATTAGCTCAAACTTAATTCTTCAAATTCATTTACTCATAAATATATGTAGAAGATTTTGAGATAACTAGGGTGTTTGAGCATGTAACATTCAGTATATTTTTGCAACAAAAAAAGATCTTTTCATGATTATATAAATACAATGAATACATTGCATGACCATTTGTAAAAGATGCCTTTTGGCACAATCTCAAAGCAAACTGAAAAACAGCGAACTGTTCTGGCATCATGCCAACATGCCTCTTTTAAGCATGGACACACAGTCGTGCTGATGACCCTGCCAGGAACAATGGTTGCAAAAGGCACATGGGTGAAAGTGAATGAGTGATGAAGTATGGTGTAGAATGGACAACTTGTTAGATGAGCGAGAAAATGGGGATGGTGATGTTGTTGAGCTGCTGGCGGATGACATGCGTCACTTGGGCCTCAGCCACTGGGATGACCGCCTTGGGATCTTCGTTGATCTGGTGCGTCAGCAACATGGACAGGGCGGAGGTCAAGTTGCCCAGTCCTCTTAGACGAACGGTCACATGGCCTAGCTTCCATATTTTGAGTCTGTGAACGCAAAGAGGAAGATGTGAGCATATGCATTAATTCTTGCATCTATTTTACAATATAATTATATATTTTTTCGAAATTTCAAAGGAATGGATAAATTTAGGACAAAAATAGAAATCAGGAACTGTTTAGACCAGTCTGAGATAACTGGTCACTTTATAATTGATGCTATTGATTAGGAACCTACATATAATGGAAATTAATAATAATCAAAAGAGAAACGAGGCTGAACTGAAATAGGGTGATCCCGTTCGTTATTTAGGGGGGACACGGGGACATCGATACACTTTGTTTCAGAAAGCTAAAATTGATTTTACCAACAGAAATAATTGGAACTAATACACGAACTATATTTATGCATTTGTTAATCTAATATAGAATTTCAGTCGAGTTTTGGTCATAAATGAAATAATAAAATATTTATTACACTTTTTTCCTAAAAATGGATTTGTATCAATTCGCTCCATACAACGAGTACATTGATACACACGGAAATATAGAAAATAATGATGGTTAATAGGTCTGGGATCAAAACAAAATTTGTTACACTTTATATTCGAAATCAAGATTTAAAAGTTTACCAAAGAAAAAAATCTTTTATTTTAATAAAATTTCAACATTTTTAATGATACTGGAAAATTGAAATAATAATGCTTCAGAAAATAATTTATCTCTACAAATAATAAAGGAGAATCTGCGTCTGTGTGTGTAAATATACTTTGGAGGGAGAGAATGTGTACCTCGAAGCCGTTTTTGGAAATTTTAATGAATTAAAAATTAAGGGAAATTTCCGCTTTCTTCCTTGATGACTTACGAAAAAAAATTAGCGCAAAAATAATTTTCACACCATCTAAAAATGCAAAAGAATTAACTTTTTGATGATATTAATTAAATTTCCGTACAATTTTTCACTCCAATTTTATTAAATTCCTAACAAAAACATTTTAAACTTAATTTACAACAATTCTTTTTATTTTTGCAATGAAATTCAAACTGTTTTCATAGTTTAAACGAATGCTTAATTGCGTGTTTCTCTTAGCTAGCTCATTTTTACGTTTTTCCATTTCTGAAGACGATTTTGCAAAATAGTTGCTGTTAAGTTGCATTGATACACACAGAAATGTGTATAAATGTTCCCCGGAGTCAACTGTATCAACCTGCCCCAAGAGACTTTTTTACTTAAAATAAGTGGTTACGCAAATCAACGCTAAAAAACCTTAAAACTTAATGTAGTTCAGAAAAATAAATGTTTTTTCCTACCTTTGTAGTAGATTCCCTGGCAGTAAAGGCTAGTGAAAGAAATCTCCCAACACGTATCAGAGTAAAATTTACTTTGACTAGAAGGTTAGAGGTTTGATTCATTTGTAAATTAACTTTTTACTTAACATGGCCAAAACATTTACCGTCTGCTAAGGGTTACAGTGGCATATACATGAGGGGATATGAACATCCTTGAGCCATTCCAATCATCAAAATTTGAGAACTGTATCAATGTTCCCGCGTATCAATCTACCCCAACTCCCCCTATTTTAAAATTAAGAAAGAAAATTTTCCAAAAAATATTTTCAATGAAATATAATTAATCTGTTTAAAAAATGAACATTAATTGCTTACTTGTAAGTAAAAAAAAGGGACAGTTCGGAACACTGTATTTAAAACAGCGGCAAACCGGAACTCTGTTCAAGCCTGGGCCAATTTGGCCAAAGAACAGTGCAAGAGAAATGAAACAAAAAATATCAAAAATATTTTATTGCAAAAAGCTTTAATAAGTGAACTTACTTCAGTTCTACAACAAGGTTTAGTGGAAATAAAAACAGTGAAGAATTTTTTAGAAACTTGTGTGGACTAGGCACTACCGTAAGATGCATGTATAAATTTGTAATATTAAATCTTGTATATATATCAAATCATGTATGCTTTTGAAAAGTCATAACAATAATTTTTCACCGTTTTGAAATATTATTATTGCAAATGTCTGTCTGAGGTATAGAAAGATAATCACAAATGTTTTTTTTTTAAAATCAAGAATAAAAATTCATTTCAATACAGCATCGATACCTTTTTAGAGTTGACATAATCAAAAACGTATTAGATAATTTGAGGGGATTAATTAGACAGAATAACTGTAGTTTTAAAGTTCTAATCTATTTTGATGTTTTGTGTTTCATAATAGTATTTAACTTAACAAATATTTTTGTTACTTATGTTCTTCTTATTATTATCTTTTAATCATTCTGTGAGTCAAAAATAATCTTGAAAATATACCAAGTGAAAATATTACCTGTCAAGACGCTGTCGGATATCTCCGTCTGGACCAGTGAGTTGAGTGAGTTGCACGAGTACGATGACTTCCCTGATTCGAATGTCCCCATCTCCGTTGAAGAGCAGCAGACGATAGTCTTGAAGCACCCTGTACTTGAGATTCACTCTCAGGTTCTCCAATCGAACGACCAGGCCCAATGTCGTACTAGATAAATAAAGAGAGAAGATTTGACGATTATTTTTCATACTCATGATAACTTGCAAAAAAAAAACTTCAATTTAATGGTCAAACACCCGGCATGGATTTTGCATTTTGGTAGATTTTTACAATGATGGATGCACACTGCAGGGTAATTCTCTTTGCACCCAAATGAAGTGTTCTAAAAATTCACATTGGTATAAGATAACATGGAATTTGCTTCTGTCAGTTTTGAATTTGTAAATATTTTTTATATGCATGGAAATTATGAAATTCTTTGAAAAAGTATAATGGAAAAAATAAATAAAAAAATTAAGGTATAAGTTTTATTCATGCGAAAAAATGAACGCAAAAGTTGATACTAATTTTTCTGATTACAATAAAATGAATGGTTCGAATAAAAGCGTGGGCACCTTATATTTTGTGTATATTTTCTTCAATGGAAAATTCCTAGAAAGTAAAGGAAAGAAATTTATTGCAGCTGATTTAGACTTTCACTTCAGGTGCTACCTAGGTAGAAGTCGGAACCGTCGGAGAACAAACAGAAGATACCACACTTCCCCTTCATCATGAGGCTGGTGTGGTGCATAAGTTTGGAGAAGGGGGGCCAGCTCAGATGTAGTTCTCGTTATCTGAACGTAGTTCAAAATTGCGAGATTCGTCCCCAAATAGCCGTTAGGTTGCTTTGAAACGGGACGTTAATATAAATAAACCAAACTTTCATCATGAGACACTGACTCACCATAAAGGGGGGGGGGTTAAGTATGCTTAGACTTACTGGGATTAGAACCACCACCGTGAGAGTGGAAATGTTCAGCGATTAAAGTATCAAATGTATAAAAAAGTACTGTTCAGCAACGGATTTCGAGACTACCACTTTCGGATGATTTTACACCGGAAAGGGGTGTCTGGCAATGAGTCATATAAGCGCATTTCTGGAGTTCTTTGTTAGATCACGCTCAGTAAAATGTAAACATCACCCTTCCACTTTTCACTTTCCCACTATTTTGATGAAAATAGCTCCCCCCCCCGGCGCATGCGCAAAAGAGCGGAGGGTTTCTCAATCCGTGGTTAAACTATAGCTAAAAGTTTTGCTGTGATGGTAATTATTTGCACTTTACTTTGGATCATATCCACGTTAATGGAAACTATTCACATTCATAACAAATATATCGCTCGAAAAATAAATTATTCCTCTATAATTAAATTTATTCCAACATTGAACAAATTCGATTCACAAAAGAGAAATTTTCGTCACTTGAACTAATTACTTTATGGTATGAAATGGATACTTCTCACTTTGCGTACATCACTGCGTCTATAATCAGTCTTTCAGACTGAACGTTGCAATGTTCATCTATTCACGCGATTATCTGATAGAATCAGTGATTGGTGAGTTAAATTATTAAAGAAAGTTGTAAGTAAAAAAAAATGGAACTTTCTTTAAGTGCTTCTATTAGATTCAAGTCATAAAAGATGTATGAATGATTGTGCCAAGTTTATAGTATCAAATTTATAGTGCAAATCATTCAAATTATAATTGCATGTTCCAAGTGTAAACTATTTAAACTCAAATGCAGTTACATAATGCCCGCTTTTTGTTGTGTGGTTCGAGATTACCTCACCTCGAGTTTGTACACTTGACGTAAGCGTTCTTCCTCCTGGAAATGTTGGAAGCTCCCCTGATGCCTCCATTATACAAGAAGATGGTCAGCATGTCGTCAATCTTGACTGTCGTATTCGGGAATGGGATGGGTTCCTGTGATAAATATGGAAAATTCAATGTTTAAATTTTTTAAAAAGAATTTGAGCAAGTGAGTGAACTTAGAGGCTCAAAAATATTATTTCTGTAGCTCAACCAAGGTAGTAATATTTATTTGTTGAAAGAAAACACACACTACAGAGAAAACTCCAGTTACAGAGTGCATGACACGAAAAGAACACTAAACAAATAAAGAATAAAAATCTGTAAATAATATATGTAATTTCTATATTTATTAAAAACGTGTAGGAATTTAAAATTTCAATCGTAAAAACGTTAAGTTGTTAACTCAGAATCTTAAAAACATTAAAAATGCATTTGCAATATTAGAATATATTGCAAATCGTAAATAAATATTTCTTCCGAACTTAGTAATTAATTTTCTAATTATATATAATTATTATTCAAGTTTAGGTGAAACTGTATAGCGTGAAAAATATTTGAAAATATTTAATCCCTAAAACTGAATGAGGTACATTAATGCCTATATGCTAATGCCTATAAATTAATGCCTAAAGTGACGCAGAGAAATTTCAATTTTGAATCTGCTGTACATTTAGGAATTGCTTTTCGTAAAGGTAAGAACAATATATTTTGTGTTTGAAATAAATGTTTCTTGCTTGCTTCATGAAAGGTAAGGTACAAAAAAAGTTAATATAACTGTACAGATTTTACATTAGATCTTTAATTAAAGATTTTGGTTTTCTTAATTAGTTCTTGAATGCTGTCTATTTAATATTGTTTTGTATTTTCATTTGAGCCATTCGTGTTCGCAAGCATTATTAGAATAATTGCAATCAAAATGTTATCGATTTTCTTGAATTTATAATTTATATAGTTATATTTAACACATTTGCTGCCACTATTCACGCCTGAGATTCGAACTATCTATCTAATTAGATGCCCCCTTCTCTACCATCTCTTAACTACAGTAGAGAAGGGGTCATATAATCAAATAATAGGTTCTGGACACGCCAGAGCGTCGGTGGCAGTGAGTGTGTTAAATTATTATTTCTTGGATTACTTCTTTATTTTTATAAGTTAGATAATTAACGTAAATACCAATATGTGTAAAAACATTTAGACCATAAAGAATACAGTGTATTTTGGAATCTGAACTTAGTCTTAATCACCACTTATTTCAGCTATTCTTTGTTGGACTTTCATGCCAAACAGAACCATCGACACCAGAGATTCGAAGAAGTTTTGTCGCATTATGCAAGATGAGGACTATGTATTTTGTAAAGCGAACTGACTACGATATCAGATGTTCGACCATCTGTATCATGTACGATTTTACGACAAACATGCTCACCTGAAATCGGATGAGACGCCTTCCGAATCTGAGCAGGGTGTCGACGTAGTCATCGAGACCTTCGCCATTCTCGCATGGAACTTGCCTCTTGCGACGCCGGCTCCTGCCCTCTGAGGGTGGTTCTTGCTCTTCCTCGTGATGACGGGGTTCTTCACTCACAGACACGAAAGGGGATGTGTCTTCTACAGATGAATGAAAGGGAAAATTAAGGATCTAGACATTTGAGGTGACATTTTCGAAGCGAATCAATTTTGTCAATATCAATTTTCGCGCTGGATAAATATACGTAATATTCCGTGGTGTTTTCTTTATTGACAGAAGGTAGGAGTTCATTTGTAAATCATCAAACTAATTTTCCTTTGGCAATCGAGATTAACTGGCGATTCATTTTTGCAATAATAGTCATAGAAATCATCTCCGCAGGGGAAGGTCCACGAGTAAATTGATGAGAAGTTGTCGGATAAAAGTAAGCAGATTCTCGCTTGCCCTGGAGAGTGCAAGAATGGTGATATGATTGTCTTGGCCACATAGGCGTATAAGGGGACGTACCTTCTATGGGAGGAATTGGTGCGTGACCTGGTGATGGCCATTTTGTAACTGGCCATAGTATTATCTCGGCGACCCGATCATTCAGAACCCGGATGTCTAGACAGGGAGGGACATCATTTTTAATTATGGTGTAGGAACTTCGAGATAAAAGTTCTCTAAAATAAAAAAAAATCCCTTATGTGGTCGTTTATAGAAAGAGGGCCCGAAAAATATTAGCAATCCAGTAGAGCCAAAACGTAGAAAGGAAAGAAGGAAAACGAGTGACGCTAGATTTTACAATTTTAGAATGGAAAGATCAACTCTTGTTGGAATGCAATACTTAGCTGGTACAGCGCTTTTAAAGGGGTTCGAAAGGGGTCAAACGATTGACTTGAGACAGGCACAAAGGAAAGGAAAAAGGTTTATTTTAGAGTCGAACAGTGCGAAAGGATTTATCACAAATATGCATGCGATAAATCTCATTGTAGTGGTATCAATTATAATGAATATGACTGGAGTATGAAAAAATTCGGACTGAAGAGACTAAAGAAAAGTTAATAAAGCAAGTAGGATTTAGAATTCAGAATTATTTTGTCTAAAAATCATTATCTCACAAATCTGTGTTAAACCTTTTTCCTAAATTGTCACTCGATTCTCATAAAGAGCGACATACCGATTTAATTTTGGAATCCAACAAGCATCTTGTAGTGGGATTAAAAGACAAAACGTCACACCACAGCGTTAAAAAACATTTAGTTAGATATTAAACTTCGTTATGTGCATGTAACGACTTGTGAATTGACACCAATGTCCTCCAACGTTTTACTTTAACTTTTTAAAAACAACATCACTATTACGCAAATCTTGCCTGATCTTTTGGACCAAGTTAAAAATTTGTTGAAAGACTGTTTAACATAAATTTGGAAAGTTCACATTGTCAAAATAGCTCTTAAATTTGAATTAACCCCTTACAGCTATCTTAACTTTCAATTTCATTTGTAAATATTACAAAAGTCGTTTCAAACCTTCCAACAGGGCAAAGTCCGGGTCGATGACAGTGGTGGTTGCAAGAGTGGGCCTGGGCGGGTACATCTCGAACCAAGAGGTCTGTTTGGAGCGTCCCATAACGTGTGCAATGGCCTGTTCCAGGCCTTCCTCGGCCAACCGCTGGACCTTCTCGACTACAGCAGCGCTGACTGCTTGCAAGAGCTCCCCGGCACTGTCCAGGGCGTCTCGGTTCTTTTTCAGGAAGCTGGTGAAGGCATGGCTAGCACTCTCCCAGTAGGTTCGGAAGGCAGCCTGGCTCAAGGACAGGATGGAAGCCCCTGCAAAAAAGAACATTGGTTAATCTATTTTTGATGCATTTTTTCATTCTCTTAGCATTAAATTTGGATGCCTTGTTTTGTTCTCTCTGTAATGAAAGAGCGAAAAAGGACGGGAAAAAATCATTATTCTTGACCAACGGAATAACAAGGATACCAGTTATAATAACTAGTAGTTCTGGTTATAGTAGATCTCTTCTCGTCATAAAAAAACCTTCTTACATCTGATTTTCATCGCAGGCTTTAAAGGTTTAGCCATTTTTTTTGGAATGAGAAAGTTTCTGCTTTTATCGGTATTCACAAAATTACAGATAATTATCTGCTTTTATCAATATTAATAAAATTACGATTAATTATCTGCTTTTATCAATATTAACAAAATTAGAATCAAATGTCATTTGCTATTATCTGGCATTTTTTGAATCATTCTGTTTGGATAGAATCGTTGGAAAAAGCTTAACAATACATAAGACGGAACTATTAAAACGGTCACCATCTTAAAACGAAATCAAAGAATAAAAGTTATGAATACGTCGTTTTTAATGACGTCAAGGAGCATTCATGCTGAATTCGAAGAAAATCGAACAACGCGTTTTATCATGATTGCGTATCAAGCAAATTTACAGGAAAATAGACAAAATGCTGAACGGTCGAGTTAAAGCAAGACTTCACTTTCCTCGGTCAATTAACTATAACAAAAATCTTGATTATAAACGCAATCTTACACAAAGTGAAGTCTTATTTAATTTTACTAAATCAACACTTTCACATTAAAACAATACATTCTCACTGAGCCAAAGAGAGAAAATTAACCCTAATGCAAGGATAGCAGCTGAACTTGGTTTTCCCTAACTTACCCCATTATTAAGCACTTAGCTTTTTTCGTGTTTGCATATTGCCTCTCATCCGATAGTTCCTATTTTCTTTATAAATCTTAGCATACCTCTCATTATATCAAGGAGGCAACCTGTGTTTTTCAAAGAAACAATACTAACCCGTAGATGTGAACTTAACTACCAATCTCTTTTGACTAGGTGGGTCATTTTCGCAAGTTTCACTGTCAGATAATGTCTGATAATTTAATCCATCATCCCTGGGCCTGTAATTCACTGTCACACTAGACTATTTGTCTTTCCTGATGGAATACAGACGCTGTACCAGAATATTTTATTTTCCTTTGCATGCGGGTTAGCTCAAATGTAGTATCGCGAAAACAATGAATGTGGTCGAGCAGTTCTAGAATTCTTAGCGACCATAAACGAAAAGACATTTAACTATTGTTCTTGTTATGTTTTAAACTTTTAGCATTTTCTTTTCATTTTTTGTTTTTCTGTTTCAATTTGTTGATTTTAAGCACGTCAAAGATTAAATTATGTTCTGTTAATATTATCTGTTTTCCAAATTATGTTATTGAAATTCCAAATTTGCATTTTTGGGGGGAGGTGGAGGATTCCAATAAAGCTTCACACATATCTATCCAACCGACAGTTTCCTTCTCCATTACCATCATGCCACCACATAGATTTCCCAACGACAAAGAAGACAACAATAGGTATCCACATGGTGTTGTCAAAAAAGGACGACAGTTCTTTCCTTCCAATGACTTGAAAAAGAGCGACGAATCACTTTCATACCTCTCTGTTAGAATGCTCAATTTCACATTGAGATTTCTCGCAAGCGTAATTCAAAGAGTAAATGGTTTCTTGAAGAGACCTAGTCTACCTCGTCGACAATTTTCAGTGTATTATTCAACCCTTAAATGCCCTGTGTTGCCTTTAAGCAGCATACCAAATTCTTCTAAAATCTTGAGAATAAGACTGAAGCTCTAATGCTTGCCATTGTCAATAGAATACATACTGAAAATGTTATCAAACCAATTTACAACATACAGATATTAGTCTGAGTGCTGATAAAAAATAAAATTAAATTGATATTTTACACTTGAGGCTGAATCTTTTTTACTTTGTTTGAGAATACCATATTTTATTCTACAGTGTAGAAGGAATTCCTTATCCTTACTATTAGTTATTAAAATTCATCTGTGTTGAATATTATAGAACTTTATCAAGGAAATTTTTTCTGAAGTAAAGCCGAGCGTTGTCAGTTGGTAACAAACTGTTTTTAACCATAAACCATACTTAAAACAAAATAAGATTTTTTAAAGAATTTTTCCCATGTTTTATTCAAGAAATGAATGCCAAAAACATTTTTTAATTAATTTTTTAAAATCAGGCTTTTAAGGGTTAATTGTTTAAATTAAACAATATACTGCTTTGATTTAATTGTTTGTTGAAATAATCAACTGATTAGAATTAATAATTTGCTTTCAAAATTAAAAAAAATATTCTTAAAAATGAGATGTAACTTTTGTAACTTTTCGGTGTATGTGGAATCAAATTATATGAATATAAGAAATCCGGTCACATCCAGTTTCTTTAGATCTTGGTAGCAATACAAAAATGGAGATATCCATGAAAAGTTCTTTTTTGTTATCAAAAGATACAGGTAACGTTTGATCTTATAATTCATTATCCATTTTAATTAAATGTGGCTTCGTATCATTTCTTACAGGTGACTTCTTTTACTATTAATAATCCTCTTGATGCACTGTTGGAACCAGAAAAAGTTATAGATTTTATAACATACTAGCTGATGACAACGACTTAGTCCGAGTAGTACCTTATTGCTAAGGACAAAAATACTTTCCCGTTTAATAGTTGTAATGTAAAAAAATTCTTTTATATAAAATATTATAATTAACTATATTCTGCAAGGGATCTATAATCCGTTAATTACGACAATTTATACATCCATAATAGTAGATTTAGTTAACTTAGTAGATTAAGTTAGATTATCCAACTTTATTGTCTGGGCTAAGAGGACTTTAAGAATCAAAATTTGCAAAAAAAAAATCCATTTAATCAGTATGTAGACATAAATTAGATGCTAAAGAATTAGAAAGTATTCAAGAAAGATCGGAGAAGAAAGAATAAATTCGTGAACTTAAGAAGAATAAAAGCAGTGTTAGAAATTGTGTTTGAAATCATTTATAAAAATTAATTAAAATTAAACAGAATGTTGCATAGAAATGAAATTGATATAACTGAAAAGCTAATTTTTTTAACTTTAAGATGTAAAAATGGATTTTGTGCAATAATGTGATCCTATGTTATTGCGTAAAAATGTTAAAATTTAAGGTAATTTTTAATTAAATAATTTTCTTGTAAAAATTTTGAAAAATCCTTTCTTAGTGAGCACCTACAACCCAAGAAGCAACCACATGTCAAATTTCAAATTTCTAGTTCCAGTGGTTTGGGAGATTCGGTGATAAATCAGTGAGTGACTTGTATGTCTATATACTATACAGATTGATATTACAAATGCTTAAACCAAAGTGTATCTACTTTTCACAACATAATAATGCAGAAAAATTTACTGTCTCTATCAGAATTCTTAGTAAGCTTATTATTATCATTTACTTAAATTCTTCTTTTTATTATTTACAAAAAGCTTTCTTAATATATCAAGGAATGCTACTGGTTTATGAAGTCTAAATGATCATCATGAAATGAAATAAAATATTAATTAATGATCATACCGCTTCATAAAAAGGTATCCTTAATTCTAGTTTTCTAATGAAGATTTTATTCATCGAATATGCGGGATGAAATACTGATAAATAACTCAGATTTTGCAGTCAAGTATGCTGTGAAGTCAAGAATTAGTTTAAGAATCTGATGTTTGTCATTAAATGTGGTTTATATTCATTTAAATGTTTGTTAATGAATCTTGGTTTTGCAAAATATTTAAAAACGGATAATAAATCAGTAGTTTCTTCAAGAAAGTATCTACAAAACTTTATTTATCCCGCCCTGTCAAAGCGTTCGGGAAGCAAATATGTAAAACGCAACATAAAAAATGTTTCGTAATATTATTGCGTTAAAGATAAATATATTCATTCACAGAACATTGAGCAATGACTTGCCGACAAGTATACTTCATGCGATGGCAAACATTATTTAACAAATCTGAGGGTTTTTTTGTCAAATGCATTGCGCAATGGAATAAGAGGTTGACACTTGTTTTAAACGTAATGAAGCAAGGCTGAATGAGACAGTTCTTTTACTGCTTAGTGTGCTAATTTCGATGAGATAAGGTTAGAAATTTTTAGTAAAAATTATGCTCACTTCAATCAAATACTGGATGAAAAAATAGAAAATTTATTAAAGAAAAGTATTGTCATTATGCTGCAGAATTTTACTTTTAGAATATCAGATTTAAAAAATAGTAGAAGTGCAATCAAAGCCTATCCACTTATTAGAAGAAAAAAATAAGTAAGGAAGCAAAGACATTTGTCAAATTTTGAAGTGGCACAAACTGCCTTCAAGCACTAAATATCGTGATCGACAAAAATTGCTAGTCATTTTTTGTGTCAGCATTATCTCTGAAATCTGAATATAGAATAGACCACTGTCACTATCCTGACAATGGACTCGTCTCCGGGACCAGGGGCGAGGTGTCCCGTAATCAAGAAGAAGAAGAATGGACCACTGCCAAAATTAAATCAATTTTAAAATGCAGTAAGTTATTGTAATTAAACTTTATTTTCAAAGAAAAAATGTTATGAAAGCGTTTTTCAATAAAAATCTGCTTCTTTAATTGCTGCCAATCATGAAATTAGATACTAAAATTCTAGGATGGTGGAAGTTTTCAGTGGTTTACAATCCACTAAACCGGATTTATATTTTCTATAAAGTCTGTTCTAAATAACAATCACGAAGTTAGTCATTCGGGAAAAAAGAATTTATCCAACCGCAGAGAAATTTAAAAGTGAAATTTTGAAAATATCTCTTGTGTGTTGTCATCGCAAGTGAATCACATGTAATTTTTCACAAATCGATAAATATTCATCGCCAAATTCGTGACCTCAATCTCTGGTTTTAAACAATGAGAAAAATAAAACTGCAGATATGTGTTTTCATTCTTTTGTTGCAATAAATCGCAACTTGTCAACGTTTGTCTTTATATTATTGAACAAAACTGAATAAATTTGGTTAGAAAGGAAATGCAAAATACTTCAACAAGCAATATTGATAATAGCTATTGGAATGAAGAGTGATTCTCACAATATGCAAAGAGGTTTAAAAGTCACTGTTGATTTTAAAGGAAATGAATCGTTAAAGTGTGAATTATTTATTTTGAGAAGAAACTAATGTACGAAATACAGGATTATTCAAAACAATTTCAGAAACTACAAGTGGCTATAACTTACTGTGAACAACGATAGGGAGAAAAAAAAGGACACAATAAAAGAAGGAAGTCTACAGTTTTGTTTGCATACGTAATAATTGTTCTATGAGACTTCCCAAGCTCAGAAGGGCAACATCCAGGCGGCAATCCATGCTCAGAAGCATATGAAGCATTTTTATGTGTACCTTTAGTTCGTTCACTGTGGCAAGCAAAGGTAGCATTAAGGCAGAGTGTACGACGCTTTCTAATGCAATGAAGACCCAAGAAGTAATTACTAATATAATAGCTCAGATATGTCTCTCACCGATCCGGTAACGCTCTGACGTCACCAAGAATAAAATTTGTGCCTTAGCACTTCGAGACGTTAAACAGCATTATTTCATTGTTAGAGCACCTAAATTTCAGTAATTTTAAATTTAAAAAAGTAATTGTCATTCTAATTTCAAATTTAATTGCTCTAAAATAGTGAAATAAAATTTGCTATCGATTGATATAAAATTTATTTCGCTATGGTTAATAGTTCCCGAGAAATTTTAAATTATATTAATCATATACTTCAAATCCGTTTTTAAATAGAAAGTAGTGATATAGTTTGGGCGCCAAGATGCATCTGATTATTCATTGCAATCGTGATGATATAATTTGATAATATTTTTTGGCAACGTTTGACAAGCAGAGAAGTGCTTTGTTTTGATTAGAATTTCGAAAAGGAATTCCTTTGAAATTTTAACTTTTGACTTACGTTTGACAAGCTGAGAATTTCATGGTTATTGAATTATTATGTACGTATTTTGTATATATTTTTTATTATAATTTAATACTTTACAATCATGAATTAGTTTACTATATTTTTTTACGATGAATACCGACGAAGAACCCATCGCAAAAAGACGGCGGACGACAAAGGAAAGGAAAGCAAGACGGTTAGCGAGGTATATATATCTATTTAAACACGTCAAATTTGACGGGAAATCTCTCGAATGAAGAGGCAATTTGCTCCCGTCATGATTTTCTAGTTTTAGAAGATTTGGATAACCAGTTGCAGAACATGCATGTGGCTATCAAAAGCGCGTTAGTAGCTGCGAACATGTTTCAAAGAGTGCCTGGCGGGAAATGGACTACAGAAGGGGTGTCAAAAAATGCTAGCAAGGGAAATGCTAGCAAATCAACAAGGTCTAATTTTGTGTGGGCCACAACATTTATATAGAATCGTAAGTTTATTTAAAAAACTCTGTGAAAAAAACAAGGACAATGGTACAGTTAAAGTTTTCTTCCTTGCACATGGCATCCCGTCTTCTCTGCTGCCTTTTTTCCTACTAAGAGGTTTGTCCCCAGTGATTACTTTCAAAACTGATCCTAGGTGAGTGACAGTAATTCTAGATCTGATGAGAGACTTTTTCCTTTCATATGCGAAGATAATTGCTCGCACCTATAAGTGCTTCAAAACGTGGAAATAATTTCATATGCCGATATGCGAGTGTTTTCAATTCAGGTTGGCAAACCCAGGCATCTTAAGTTCACTGAATTTTGCATTTGAATCTGAATAATATTCCATCTCCATTTGGGTATGTTAGGTATCGATGCGATATCTCTTGAGAAAATCGAAGAAAACAATCAAAACTTTCCTTCCAAGGATTTAAAATCTACAAACCTTGCTTCAAATTCAGTTCAGAGACTTTTTGCGGAATTTTGATACGTTTCAATTTCCCTTAAAGTTAATTTGTTCATTTTGTATGTCAGAAAGTGTGTTAAATATTCACTTCTCAACAGTTTTTCTCCAAAAGAACTAGCTTTCATTTGACTGCTTCAACTTGGTTACACACCTTCGTAAAGATCGGATCGTTTCCTTGATGGGCCGCAAAGATATTCATTGCGGGCCGTGAGTTTGATACCCCTAGACTATAGAATGCATGTTGTCCATGTGGCCAAGGAAGCCACAGGGGGCAATTATTACGCACGCAAACAAAACATTAAGCTTCCTTCCATATTGCATTCAAATTGTTTTCTTTCTATCGTAGTTGGCAAGAATGTAGAGCCATTTGTAATCGGTGCAATTGTTACGGATAAGACAAAAATAAAAAAAAATGTTTAAAATTAAATACACGAACTTCATGGAAAAACAATTTTTTTAAATAATAATTCTTTGGTGTTTCATGGCGTCATGCGTCAAATTCATGTGATATTAAACTTTGTGTGTGCCTTTGTAAATGAATGCAATAAAGGTGAAATCAAATCAGATAAAATGAAAATGAACGCGAGATGAATTTTAGGCAAGTCTTTATTCCAATTTTGTTTGTATCTTAGAGAAGCTCACACTTTTTGAAAGATGATTTCAAAATTTTGCATATTCTGAAACAAGGCATGATAGCCCACTTTATATTGCTTATTAAAAATTCATTTGGAGTTAGTTTTAAAATATTTCGTAACATAATTCTCCACAAGAACGTAGAAGCAATTTTTCATAAATTTGCGCATATGCAGGTCATTGTCTAAAACTCACTGCTTTACTGCTTGCAATTTTACAACTACTAATTGGTTTTCTCTTTCACCACTGACTTAGAAAAAGAAGCGAATTTGAAAACTTCTAAAAAAACCAAAGAATAAAATCGCGCATATCCGCTGCAATATCTGATTTATAAATTTAATTATTTTTCTGAAGATAAAAACAAAAATTTTAAAAAATAAAAGAAAAATCACAAAAGGAAAAAATATATATTATTTCACGCGAAAATAAATATATTTAATGAGGGAGAAAATTTGTATTTACACTTAATTATAACTTCTTCAATTTATTCCATCATCATTTAGCTTAAATTCTAATCAGCTGACATTAAATTCCCAATCGAGCAAAAATTCTTATTAAGATAGTCAGCTTTTCTCCAGGCAATGCAATTTGATTACTAGAGCAAATCTCTTTAGAGTAAACATTGAAAATGATTAATCAGAAGTATAAAGAACACTGGTACTTAAGGAAATATTTAATTTTTAGTCATAACATTATACTATATATTGGGCGAGAACTTAGTATTTAATGCTTAACAAGTTAGCCGCCAGGACTCACGTCTGAGATTCGAACCATCGATCTAATTAGATGACTCCTTCTCTGATATCTCTTAACTACAGTAGAGGAGGGGTCATCTGATCAGATAGTAGGTATGAATCGTATTTGATTCATGAGGCGATCAACGCTACTAGACCTAACTGACGATAGCGTTACCTGCATTAGGTGGATCCTTGAGGTCTATCTTTCCAATCCACGTGGCCATGGCATTGGGGATCTTGGCCTCGAAGAGCCCTTCGTCCGAGAGCGACTGGGAGAAGGGTGGGTTGAGGAAGCCCTTCAGCTTGTAGGTGGCTTTCACCTTCACTTCCGGGAACCTGAGAAGGACAGAAGTGCGCAGAATGTCCAAGTTGGTCACGATGTCCCGCAGCTGGAAGTTGCCCAGACCTTCCACGGACATCTACAATTCAATGAAGTTAGTATAAGAGGAGATGCATTACTGGTCTTTGAACAATAATTCTAACTTATCCTATATTCAATACACTGAACATACTAAGTCTTCCTTTCTCATAATTCTTTAATGGTAATCTCCCTATTCCTTGTATTCCACACTTAACACGCAATGGTTCCCCATCTTTACTACGCTATTCAAAAACCTGTGTGTAGATGTAAGCTTTTTCATGTTGTTCGTCATTATCTTCATTCGTCATTTTTCTTTCATTCACACCGTGATAATCAAGACATTGTATACATTTCTTTATTTTGTTGTCAATTCTATGTGTGAACACCAGCTTTGTAATTTCTACATTTGCCATTCTTCTGTATGCTGCAATTTCTTCTGCAACCCAATAAAGCCCACCTGCATCTGTACCAAACCGGATAGAGACCACATGAGCTCTAGAGACGGCGGTGTGATGTGGTGTTAAAAGTATTGGGAGTTTCCAAGGACCGGTGCACAAGTCCAATTTGTGTCGGGCAAGTCATAGCGACAAAATGCCGTAGAAGCAGTTAGAGGCGTGAAGTGCATTGATAGCAGTTGGGTAGTGCACGCATATTTCCTGTGATGTTGCGGTGTCAGACAAGTAATTAGTGACACTTTTGCTCATCATTTTCCCCAGAGGCCGGAGGGAAATACGAGGTATGTGTCCACAACCCAACTGCTATCAATGTGCTTCACTCCGGTAATTGATTTGTCTGACACTAATCGGATGTTTACACGGGGCAAAGAACCATCCCCCTGTAACGAATTTCAGGCACAGATGCATTTGTTAATTGCATGCAAAAATTCGTTGTCCTCAATGAAACGTCAAACGAGCTGTTTATAAAACAAAATAGCGTTCCATTTTCTTTTATTTTACACTAATTCGGAACAATTATAATTGGTTGATGAAAGTGGTGTTATAACTGGGAAAATTATTACAAGTTTTCTTTTATTTTATACACAAATTATTGATTCAAATTATTCTGATCACATTAGGATATATGAAATATTGTTGACATGAGAGTAGATGATTTTTTTAAAGAACTGCAGGTCACAGAAGAAAAAAGTTATTGAATTAAACTTTTAGATGAAAATTTAGCTATTTATAGTCCATATCTATTTTGATAATATTGGGGGAGAAGCTGCCCGTATCATCCGTGAAAGCCACTTTGCAGAGAGAGCTGACGGAATTTTGAAACAAAATTTTCACATTATTGACGGAAATTTGTACAAGTTCGAAACGAGCAACATCCTTATTTCGGAATGAGTCAATGAGCAATTTGAAGAGGCCCGCGAAGCTCATTAGAAATAGGGAACTGAGTAAGACAGTAAAAGATAGTGGCAATAGTTTTACTTTAAAAGGCGCGATTAAAAAGGATTTATTACATATGTGTGTAAATATATAAACATCATAAAATTAATAACGTCCAACAAAAACTCTTGCAATGTTCAAGAAATAGTTAAATCAGGATTTCAATTAAAGTATATCCATTTGAAAAAAACAGTTATTTTGACTGTTATACGATCATCAAAACTTCGAAGCCAGGTTTATTTTAGAATATGGGAGTTTTTTTCGTCATCCTAGCTTCTTTTTTCACGGAACATTATACGCCGTTGTTAAACGCTTTCTTCTTCTTTTTTTTATTTTCACCATAATATTGTTAATAAACTGATATAATTGCTCAAACCAAACATCTCCTAAAATTTGCCATGTTTTGTTTAGCTGCCTAGTTTTTATGCCTTACATTGTAAATGTAGTTATGAATCGTTTTCCCGCTCTTTGATATACTTATTGTGCGATATGTAGAAGAGGAAGTTGCTCTTGTCATTGTTCAGACTTTTATCAACTCTTAATTAATCATTAATTAATCTTTTTAACCAAACAATTGAACGTACCTTTCTTAAAGATACATTGACGAATCCTTTGGGTTCTTGGACTGTGAGGGAGAGGGGTTCCATCTTGAAGGGATCCATGACCAGGACTTGTCCTGCGGGACTTCCGTGTAGGACTGCGCTCCTCGCCTCGGACATTTTTGATATAAGGACATTGTGAAGAGTGTGAAGAAGGGGATCATCCTCGTCGTCATGTTTGCTGTCATCTGCAGGCGAGGAAAATATCTGATTAAGATTTCATAGAAAATAGAATGCTTTAACACTGAATGTAATATTCCTTATCCTTCTGTAACCAGCGGGAGTGGTCTCTCCTAAACTTTCTCGTATACTCCTAACACACGTAGAGAAAAAAATAAGCTAAAAAGCAGTAAAACGAACAAGAACCCCTAAAGCAGTGGAGAAAAAAAAATAGGAGGAACGTCATACCACGATTTCCGAAGGTCGTCCAACGCGGAAGTGGGATTAGAAGCCGGCGTGATTACCATTAGGGCTGGGTGTCAGATGAAGAAAACGAAATTTGCAATTTGAACGCCTTTTTTTCAACTGATTGACACAAAAATGGACAAAAATCTACCATTAAGGCAAAAAGGCCACATACCGAATTTCATTTATCAAAGTAATTTATAGAAGTTAATATTTTAAAGAAGTTACTGCGTTCAAAAGTATGCTATTGTGCAGACCGACAGACAATTAACCCTTTGATAGACTTGGTCCAAAATTTGATAGAAACCTACATTCCTGATGATAAAAAAATGTACCAAATTTTATCCACCTAGCTATTTAAGTTTGTGAGTTATCGCGTTCACGTTAACACGGACATATATACAGACAAGACTTCCCGTGGACGGATTTTGCCCAATCTTTGATAGAAACCTAAAAATTATGTGTGAGGACCACATACCAAATTTCATCCCTGTAGCTTTAATAGTTTTCGAGTTATGGTGTTCACAGACAGACATAATTCCAAAATTGTGTTTTTAGACTCATGGAGGTCTAAAACGTGGAGATTCGTCAAAATCTCGAGTTCGAATTTTTTGACAATTACAATACTTTCTCTTTGTATATTTCGTATACGAGAAAGTAAAAATGACCGTTGCAAAATAATCTACAATAACAATAATGCTATTTTATCATCTGACGTCAGGTTTGCTTTAAGAAGTTATGAAGTAAAAATCTTTCTTCTCTCAGTTCATTAGTGATGCTGATTTTTTTATTTTAACTTTTAAAATAATTTAAGCTTCAGAAATAAAATCTGGATGAATTATTGTGGATGAATTATAAGAATGCAATTCGTAGATTAGAAAAAAATTACATTATCTTTTAATGAGGTTATTCTTGCCAATAATATCTTCAGCCAACCATACTTATGTGCAATGGTGCATTTTCTGTAATCAAAAATGTGTTCAGTTCCTTCTCGAGTATCTTGAAAATTTCTTGGATGAAAACTTAGTCAGTCGTTATAGACTTCCTTATTCTGAACTAAAAAAACTACTAATTTTAATCTTTCTGCTTAGTTATTTTGTGTCTAAAAGACTTAGAGTTATGATAAAAACAAATATGCATTTTTGTTAAACGTGAAATGTCGACGTTTGTTGTTGCGATATGATTCTCACGCATGAATTGTCCACTGGAGGAAACGAGCATTGGTTTCAGTTTTCAATATACATTAACATTCTGTGTCGAAGCAACATTAGTGTTGTTTTGGGACAGACCTCACAATTTGGGATGATGAGGGCCAGACACCAGAGTCTGCAAGAACGTCTTCAGACTTCTAAGCCACATCTCAGGAGTTTGGTCTTCACGTGCACCAGGGCTCCATACACAGCAGATATTTGGTGAAATCCGGTTTCTGACCAAATACCGTTGCCCGAGCAAGCCGTGGCTCTCGCGATCCTGAAGACACGACAAGGATTTATATTTGATGAGAATTCCAAAGCCAAACAGGTTCTCAAGAGTTTTTCAGCATGCAGTGGCGTAGCGAGGTTAAGTGGTGATCGAAGCATACTGAGACGTTTTACATCCCAGTCGTTATCAGTGGCTTAGAAAATGTAAATGAAGTCCAGGATATGGTATTATTTTTTTCACCCTTTATCATATTTGGCTTTAAAAAGTGGCACAGACGGACTAACGTTATGTTGCTATGGCGACCCGTAAGACTGGTACCGGGGGCGTATATTTCTGATTGTACTGTGAAACACTTAGTTATATTATGATCTAGAGTTATATAAAATTAAAAGATGTGAACATGATTTTTGCACTTAATGGGAATATAAATGCCCCAAAACATGACATTAATGGTATACTTGAGCCTCAACTAAGATATGTACATGCAATCTTTTCAAAGGTAATGAAGAATCAAATATCAGCATGCTTCAGATTCAGGTCATGCTTCAAGCGTGTGCAAAATGTGGTTTCATAACAGTGATATTTCACTACTGAAACGGCCCAGGAACAATTCAGATTTTAATACAATCGCAAATTTATGGAACAAAAACTGGACACTTCCAAATAAGAGACACCTCTTTAATAATGCCTAATTAGAATAAACTATAATTTTATATTGACATCATAACAGCTTTAGATCGAAAAAGACGCGTGTCTTAGTCCAAAGAGAGGTGCATTACCCAGAATTTTCATCAAATGTTACTCAATTAAATATTAGGTGACATGGTAAGAAATTTCGTACGTTTTTCTGTGTGTAAGCCAATCAAAATGAATAAAAAAATAATTGCAGAATATTTGCAAAGTACGACAAACTAATTTTTTCTCACTTATGCTTTTTTTGTTGAAGATCTACAGACAGCTTTCATTTTATTTAACATCAATAATTTATTTTTTAGCATCAATAGAATGTCATGAATCCATTTTAATTTTTGAAGATAAAGAAACACTGATTTATAAAGATACTGGATGCGCGCCTTATTTAAGATAAATATGATCTATGTAGGCTCTCTCGTAGAAGCATAACGAGAGATGTCACTTGAAGAACTCCTAATAAAGACTGATGAACCTTATCCTGTTGCAGATTTTAAACTAAACGCTAATTGTTCATTTGGTATCATTAAAGCATTTCAGATGGAACGAGTGCCATCAGTAAAACTACTGTATTGCACCATTGCGTTCAAGCAAACAAAGCTTTCAATTAATATTTATCAAGCATTGAGCTGGAATGAAAAATATCAAGAATATATTAGAAGACAAATAATATTCAATAATATCTTTAAATTTATTGACCTGAAATGAATATTTTTTTTTCAAAAACCCTGTGCGGTTGTAATATAATAATAAAAATATTTAAGATTCCTTTAAAGACAAAGAATGTACATTATCCGAACATCAATAATCATTATTGCATTTACTGAACTGTAACTGGGAAGATTTATGGGTTACTGGCGTACCAATTACACGATATCGCTTTCCACATTATGTGATTATCATAGTTAAAATCTCGAATAAATTAAAATCATTCATTTATTTTTTAAATCTCCCAACATCATTAATTAATCAGCTATAAATTTTTGCTTATTAATTCTGTAAAAAGTTATTGTTAGTAATAACTGGTTCTTTTTTATTTTTCTTCCATTTTGATTATATTTCTTACTTTCTAATTTTTTTCTTTTATGTGTTTTAATTATATTGATTATTTGATAATTTTTGTTGTTTAATACTATAGTTTTTTGTTGATTAATTTTTGGAAAATTTTGATGATATGACACTTGATGCTGCTGCGTTTAGCGCGCTTAAAGGTGTATTGTTATCATTATTATTATTGATTACTTTTTCTGTTTCTTTTATTATTTTTTCTTTTTAACTTAATTTTTGCTTTTCTATTATTTGTTTTTTATATTTTATTAGAAGTAGCTGCATATGCGCCTTTCTGTATAATGCAAAAGAGTTTCAAGTAATTTTAATTTAATTTCTATTAATATTTAATTTAATTTTTTGTTAAATTTTATCAATTGTAACTGTTATTGTTAGTAACTTATTCAGAAGTGATGTTTAAAAAATGAAATAGTATTGGTTTACTTGATTTAGAGGCAAATAAAAATAGCACCTTTGCAATATTCCGCGTTGCTTCGCGTGCTTTTTTCCTCCTGCAGGAGCTCAGTGGATTTCAGAATTAAGTTGGAGCTCCATATTTGACTTGCGTTACGTGAACATGAACCATATGAACTGAAAGGTTTAAACTTAGCAATGATTAGAAAAATTTACAGCATTTTTAGAATACCAAGGAAAAGTTTATTTATAATGTGCATTGATAACTTTCAAATATTTTAATGCAAATTTCTCTTAGCAGTTGTCAATACAGCATCGCTTGTTTAAAAGCATGCGTCAATCGTTTATAAATAAATAAATGCTGAAATTTTGCTTCTAAATACAAAAGAAAAAGATTTGGGAGACATAATTTGAGTTTTGAATTAAATTTTGGAACTTTTTTTGGGTATAATATCTTATCAGTACTGCTCGCAATTCTAATAATCCTGATATAATCATGGTGGGAGTTCCTAATTTTTTGATTGATCATCTTTGTCCTTAAAGCAAAGCATAATTAAACTCAGACTCAAGTACTATGATGACGAGAATTATATATATACTGTGATGACCTACTGTTAACCATTCAAGTAAAATTAACCTTCTAAGTGTTTGAGCCGTATTTTCCGTTTTTCATGTTCACTTTAAAAGAAGATAATTTATGTTTATGTATATAATTTCTTGAACTGCCATGTATTCTCAAGATGTCGGAGACTTCTTTAAACGCAATAAATAGCCAGTTTTCCCTTAACAGCTACTTTTTTAGATATTGAAACTATTAGATCAAAGTCACTGAAAGCTTATAGGGGATCTCGATTTTGTTGATACTCATAACTGAGCACTAAACATGCAAATATTATCTGCGAGCTGCTTTAATTCAAAAATTAATATGTTAATTTAATTAAAAAAACATATTTTAAAAATGGCATTTAGAAACTTCTATATTAATGCATTAAATATAAATCCCGCGATCAGCATTCATGGCTAATATACGAATACATTAATTATATACCTTACCTTCTCCAGAATGCTCATATTTCTCTAAGATTTGGATTAATTTTTAATTAATTAAAATTTTGAAAGAATCTCTCCGAGATGCATATTCTAACAATCCAAAGTCTGGATCTCCCAAATTTCGTAGCACTAGGTTCAATGGTCTACCCTAGATTCAATGTTTTACCCTAGGTTCAATGTACCCCGCCAAGAGACAGACAGATGTGCGCACATTCGCTTTTATTAATAGTAGAGATTTAAGATTAGGGACGTTAGTCTATTTCTTTAGAGATTCTTTCCATTTTAAAAATAACGGCTTGAAATTACAATAAACAACCTCTGTTTAGAGTTGTGATTACGCAAATAAAACACGATCAAGAATTGAACAATGAACTGGATATTTTCAGCTGCGGAAGTTATTGTGTAATTTGTCCCAATTATGAGTAAAATTTCGTACAACAATCATTTGCTGGAAATAATTTTTATTAAACTTTCTTACTGAAAGGTACTTACTTCCCTGTCTTTATAAAAAAATAATTTTGCTTTCATGATAGAGAAACAAATCAAAGCGAATTAAGGAAGTCTAAAGCAGGGAAACGCTCTTAAAAACATCTAAGACAAAAAAGGAAGACAAAAATAATTCGTTTTTAGTAGTGTCATTCCTCGTTGAGTAACCCAACGCCCACCTGCCATCTGATCTGTTGCCATTCAAAGAAAACAAAATACCAACAATACAGAAACTTCAGCAGAAAAGAAAATTGGCAATCTCATCAGCAAAAGAAAAATGGGGTCAGTCGATAGGGTTCATTGAATTCGAAAGTGTTTCACTGCTTCTTTTTGTATGTTTAGCTATTCCAGAAGTAAAGTTTTGAAAACAGAAAACATTTTTTCGAATTGGTCACACACCAGCGAGCTTGAAAATAACGGTTTTGTCGCTCTTTCAAACTGTCAATGTGCGATCAAGTTCTAATTTGTTCAGCTTTATTTTATGCTTTTGTCGCCTTTTTTCAGATATTTGTAGTAATCCTTTATGTTACAAATATCTGTAGTAATACTTTTGCTTTCGAATAGAAAGGAAAAAGTTTGATAAAATTGAAAATCAATTCCTGTTTATGGTTTCTTTGGATAGGAAGGAATTTAAGAACAGAAGATAAAGTAGTATATTTATATTTTAGAACTGATTTTCAATTTAAAAATAGAGCACTGATGCAAACTACTATCGATTGTCCGGGTACTATAAAACATATAAATAGTTCATGAATATTTTTTTTATATTTGAAAAAGCGGAGCTAGTTTTAAATTGAGTTTTTACAAACTTTTGAATAAATTGAATTATAATGAGAGATTTTCAGCTAACATTTTCTAGGATTAGGCTCTACTGATTATGGAGGGGGACACTGAAATTAAACCCTGAATTCTAAAAGTACATTTCTTTTTCTTACCGCGTCTACAGGTCAGTTATATACAGTAAAACTTTGATTAACCGACACCGTCGGGACCAAGACTGTGACGGATAACCGAATAGACGGATAACAGAAATCTCTT
Organism: Araneus ventricosus; assembly: GCA_013235015.1. Lineage (NCBI taxonomy): Eukaryota > Metazoa > Arthropoda > Arachnida > Araneae > Araneidae > Araneus > Araneus ventricosus. The sequence continues at coordinate 149,494 of BGPR01002429.1, read as the reverse complement.
AATACATATGCACAATAACTTGATTTCACGCTACTGGCTCGAGACGAAAATCAAAATAAAATCCTTTAAAAGTAAATAATACATAAATATTGCCTTCAATTTAAAGCGATCACTATAAACTTCAATATGAGAGTAGTTATGTACAGAAATGAAGGATTAGATTTTTTAGACGGTGACGGATAACAGAAACTGATGGTTAAACGAATGACGGTTAATCGTAGTTTTACTGTATTTTATATCGGCAATAACCGGATCTATATTCAGAGATCATACAAGAGAATGCAAATCATGGTTGCCATAAATAGAAAAGAAGCAATGAAACAGTACCAATTACACACGTCTCTACGGAGTTACCTCTGCCATCATGAATATTCCCTGAATACAAACAACTAGCTATAGTTGTATCATTTATGATTTTATTTATATGTATATTCGTCCCATGAATTATATATTTTCATATAACAAAGCGATTAATAGATATAAAGCTCAAATAATAACTTTTCGGTTAGTAAATATGTGCAACATAATCAGGATCAGTATGCAGATGATATTTAGATAAGCGATTGCTGTTTATTCTGTTTTATCCATCCATTTTTTTGTGTGTTTGAAAAGACGAAAGATGTGAGATTTAACTGAAAATATATTTTTACGAATTATTTATTTTATTCAGGCAACCTAATCAATTAATGCATTGATTTGCTGAATAGAAGCAATCGATTTTGGAATTTACAATTAAATTTGTAACTGGTAAGAGGAATACAATATTTATTGTAAGATATCGGATTGTTAAAATTACATCTTCTAGACCTTTTATAGAAAAAGAAGTAGAAATTAGAGAGAAGCGTAAGAAAAGATTAGATAAATTCTCGAACTCACATTTTATTTCAGTTTTTCAACTTCTTTCCATTAACATTGTTTCGTCTTTCATAAACAATCACAAAGTATTGAAATCAATACAAATACACGATCAAAATTGTAAAAAAATGATTTTAGGAGAAAAAACATCTTCTGGTGTATACACCACGGAATTTATAAATTGAAGCCCTTACAAACTTTACTTTTTATGATTTAAACATCTGTGCGAAATTTTTAATCTTATTAATAAATAAGCATGTTTTAATAAAAATTTAGTCCTTTGGGAAACAAAACAAACATTATTTTGGATAATTATTATGAAACTCTGATCTGCCTCACCAGTGACAAATAAAATGAAATTTAATAAAATCAAAAGATAATAGTAAAGAAATTCAGTGCTAAAAATTATCCACAATCAATGCATTTGTTTAATTTATTTTAAAGAAGTCAAAAAATCCTGAGATAAAGAAATAATCTTTGAACTTCAATTCCTCTACAGTAACTTTAAAGAAAGCCAGTCATTTAAAATCAGTAAAATTCATAACGATTTTGCCATATTTTTGTACGTGGTGGAGGGGAAGTAAATAAGTTAACTATCGCAAAATTAAAAATTTTCGGGAAAAGTTAATTTCGATCGAAAGAACAATTTTTTAAAATTACCTCTTAGAATGTCCAAATATGTTTTCGAAATAAGAAATAAATAAAAGAACAAAATTTTGTTAATAATCTATTTTCTATTTCGATATTCAAGCCGCAGTAAAACCTTTTCGCATGTAGATGTTGATGTTTTAAAACATATAGAAGTTTAAAATTTAGTTTAATTATCAATTTATTTAATGATGATAAGATATATTTTATAATAAAACTTAATTTATTCTTTGTTTCTTAAAGATTCTGCATTAGGAAAAATGTGGCAAATATCTGTAAACTTAAATTATTTTTCCCAAATTGTACTAATTTTGCATTTAATCGTCCATTTTGATAAATTCTGAACAAAAGTCCTCATAAATGACTGTTTGTAGATAGCTTTAAAGTTACTTCAGTAATATTTACAATAGGCAAGTGAAATAGAAGTTAAATTTCCAGAAAATATGCACGTAAGTTCATTCAGTTGTAAACAACGATTCGTGCTTGATCGACCAAACGGCAAACCGCGCGAAAAAAAAATTCTATCGAGAAATTATTTACATCAGTGAATCGAATAAAATTTCTTTTAGATGATGCACTGCATGTTACGACAAAGAACTTGCACCTGCGTTTGAAAAGAATGATTAAAGTCAGATATACGACAGGTTTGGATTTATGTATAAAATTTACAAGGAATTCCCATTGTGATAAGTTATTTGGAGCATGATCAATAATACAGGCTCAACTAATTTAATTCATGTTTGACAAAAAATAAGTAAAAATATTATCAAATTTTGATATGTATCTCACGTTTTGAATTTTTTTTTTAATTTTTTGAAATTTTTATTGAAAGTTACAGACCATGGAATCATTTTTAGTTTGTTGAGACAACACAAAATATTTTTGAGGCTGAACTAATGTTCTTATGTGAATAATTGTAAAAAATAAAAACTTGGTTATTTAACATAGCTCTTTACTCAACACAAAAAAGGAGTAATGGAGCTCCTCATATGTTCTAAGTGACTGTAAATGCAAGATTATCGAAAAACAGATAATCTTGCTGATTAGAAAAAAAACTGAAAATGTGGTAAAAGAAAGTTAAGAAAAAAAATTTTAGTGGTTGATGACATACATATTAGCATTATAAAGTAGTTTCATTTTTCATGGGGCTACAGAAAAATATATCTTATATATTATTTTATTTTATAAGATTTGTAGATTATTTAAAGCTTACAACTGAGACATTTCTGGAAGAAGCTGCAGTATAGTAGCAGCTTGTATCAAATATCAGAGTTGCAGAGATGCCTTTTCAATGTACAGCAAGCCGAGTTTTCATGTACTTAACTGTATGAACACCCATGTTTGAGCCTTAACTTCCTTCTTATGAGAGTTGCGCCAGGCTATTATTTCAAATATTTGGTTATACTATATCAATATCGTTCTAGAGACCTCCACCTGTTTTTTGAAAATTGACGTAATTTCCTATTAAATCATTTCAGTTTTTCTTATTGTCAACAATACATTTCTGCTATTTTGTTCCTCTTAACTTTTAAAAGTCTCTTCGGCAACGTTGACACATTTTTTTTAAATGTTTGTAAGTGATGACTTCCAAGGTTATCCATTGTAACCAGTGTGAAGTTGCCGATTTCAGTTTACAAGATCCCGAAGACTTAAACGCCAACGCAATAAAAAAAAATTATGGTTTATGCAGCGTCATTATGTGCCTTTGTGGTGTATTTCGGGATAGTTATCTGCAGAATTTTGTACTTTGCGTAGAGGCAGTGATATAGCCAATGAAGTTCTGCAGTAACAACAAAGATTAAAAAGGCTTTTATGTTACGAATTAGTTGCTGAGAAACATTTAACTATTACTTTTTCAAAGGTTTTAACTGTTCTGATCTTTCAGAACTTACTGAAAGTTGATAATTTAAACCTGGTCTTCGAATGGAATTTTTATTGAAAATAATAATTGACCTGTCTTTTCGGACATTTCTTACACTAGCTGTTCTGAAGAAATCAGCTTATTCGAAGACCCGAAGAATTTTTGTGGTAAAAATGAAAAAAATAATATTTTGCATGGTTATCATAAATGCGGAAATCAAAAAAAATATTTTCGTTAGTTTATTGTACCCCAATAGCTGCACAAGCAAAATGAGATGTTGCGAGATACTGTGAACATAGTAAAATATAATTCTCGTTTTGAAGTAGAAATTTACTAATACCACAATGATGGTTGGTAATATCAATAAAGTTTTCAACACATATTTACGATGCATTTGAATTTTTTTACTCAATGACTCAAGTAACATCAAAAACTGAGTATATAATGTTTTTTTCACTACCATCCATTTCGTAATTAAATACTCTTCTTATTATTCCTATTGGGATATTTAATGTGATAATAAAAGATGTCCATCCTTTAGAGCAATAATAGTTGCATCTATTTATTACACGTCCTTGGGATTCAGCAAAGCACTTGTATGACCATGATGGCTAAAACAGTAGTTTTAATCCATAACTGTGCAGTCAATAACATAATGCAGAAACGATTTATTTTGCGAAATAAATTATTTGACAAGTACAGAAACAGCCATATATTCAAATTGGTTAATCGCAACAGTGTCTGAAAAAAAAAACATGAACTCATATTAGAAATAGAAAACATTTTAGGCCAACGCTAATTCGCTATCGTTCTTTAGCAACTTATTACACAACTCATTAATCATTTTTAATCCAATCAAATGGTATAGACATACAGTTTAACTTAGAATTAGCAAAGGTAGAAAAAAGACTGAACATAGTAAGGTTCGTGAAAAAGATTTCATGAGCTGGACAACGGCTATAAGAATAGATCATGATGATCATACCAAGGTCGATAAGTGAAGGTTCATAATAGCAACCCTCTTATTATTAAACAATATCAGTCGAGCGCAATGCTTATGATATCCGTCATTAAAAATTTCAATTTTAACTCCAAACTCATTGCATTCATATCTGGAAATATGAAAGAAATTCGGGAAACCTATCAAATGTGATTGGAAACCTTGAAGTCTTATTTCATAGATAAAAGCTACTAGTTTGCACACTGAACCGTCGAGCATGATCATAACTTAATCTGATTTAGTCAACATAAGTCTGTTCTGTAAATTCTACTAAAATTACATAATTGGCCTTCAGTTCGTTTGATTGCATAGCAAACATAACAGGCATAAGAAAATTTGCTTTTAAGTAATAAAATTTGGTATTTCTTTTGTAAAAATCCAAAAATATGATATAATTTAAGATTCCAATTCAGTTTTTTCTGTGTCATTAAAAGTATTACTATGATAAGAGAAAACAAAGTGTTATATATATATAATATTTTCGTACAGTGAACGAAGAGTTATTTTTTTTAAAATTTGATATATAAAAAAATTGAAAACTATTTTCTTGTTTTGAGCATTAATGGATTAGTCACACTTAATCATGGTCTCTAATAAAGCAAGTTAAATTCAGTAATTAAAATCTTAATAGACGATTCATTTTAAGAAATTTGGAAAATTGAAAATGCTGAAAAGAAAACCTTAAGAACAATTTCATATTTTAAAAAACTATTTGGTCTGAAAATAAAATAAAACTATATGATGATTCACTTTGTAACACTTATCAATATTTTTTATTTCTGCAGATTATCCTTCATTTTAAATCTTTGTTTTTAGGTAAACAGTTTTTGTGCTTATATTTTGATTTTTTTTCTATCCTTTTCTTGCTATTTAAAGAACTAAAGTAATATTTTTTTTTTCTGGAGAAGAAATTTCCCAGCTTGAAAAGCTGTTTATTCTTACATAAAATTTATATTTTGGTACGAATAATTCTATTTGCATAACTTTGCAGTGAAATATGTGAAACTATCTTACCTGTAGGCAACGGCTGTGAGGCGAAAATTTCACCTACGAACAGCAAGACTAGAGTTAAAACCACCTGTTTCATGACTCGGTCCCTCATGATCCACGGGAACACCACAACTGTTACTTTTTCAGTCCGACTCGCGAGGTGGACCGACCCTACTCTGCCTTCTAGTTCTTAGCTGTAACCAAGTGACCCAGTGAAATTGGGAAATGGGTCGCTAAACCTTGCGGCCATTCACTTTCTAACGAGGAAAAAAAACAGAACGCATCTCCTTGGAGGAAGAAGTTCTTTGGTGGAATGTGTTTTTTTCTCTTTTACGACACTTGCGGATAATATTCGGGCAGCAGGTATTAAACCCTCCCCAACAGGCCTTTTTCTTTTCAATTTTTTTCCTCGGAATTATCGACAGGCAGATGGTCTTTTGTTTTAATCGTTTGGCAACAAAGGAATTGCAAACGATTTATTCTGTTGTGTTTATGTAACTGAAAAGGTTTTATTTTAAGGTCGGAAGTGTTGGGAAGTTGTTTCAAGTTTTCGCGGGTGGATAGTTATGGAACAATTGAAATTCGAAATGCTGTTTAACGTAATATTTCGGTTTAATCGACATAGGAAGTCTATGAAATGTTTATTTCGATTTCGACTGCGTTATTAAAAAATGCAGCATTTCACTTCCTTGTCATAAAAAAAACAATTACCAGAATTAATCGACTTGTTCTCAATCGTGTTCTTAATTCGTCGTTTTTATTTTTTATTTATTTATAAAAGTACTAGATTATCCTTTTTTCTAGTAATTATACAGACACAACAACATTATCAATAATTTGGTTGACATGCGGTTTAGCAAAAGTAAAAGAAGTTTCAGATTAAAATTACATGGATATGATTTATATTTCAGACGAAAATCCACTATTATGTTTAATACATTTAAAAAACAATTATCAAGAATTTCGCAGTCAATTTGCATTCTTATATTGATACTGTTTTCTTAAGAAACAAATGTAAAAAAAATCAAGGGTTTAAGCTATTTATCAAAGGTAAACTCAAAAAGTAATAAAATATCTGAAACAATGTATACTGTTATCATTTTAGCAAAGTTGATTCCTTTCATTGAAAATAACTTCGAAACGTAGAAAATAAGTCAGAAATTTTGAAAAAAAGGCTTGCGTATTTATGCATGTCATTAAAAATCATCGTTGCATAAAATTAGGAAAAAAAAACATTTAAACATTTTTGACAACAGTTTAATAAAAAAGCAATTTTATAAACAAAATATTTTCAATCAGAAAAAAATCATAAAACCAAATATTTTCAAATCAAATTAGAGCATGATGTTCTAAAATTGGTTTAAAATAGAACTTTACATTTACGTTTCCAAAATATTTTATCTAAAATCTAAGTGCTCTATTGATACCAAAGAGCCTTAGGAAGAAAGTGTGCGTTCGGAAACACAAAAGAAAGAAATGTTTTTACGAGCGTCAGTTTTAGGTGTGAGCGATGATGTTTTGAATTAAAATATATTTTTATCTGTTTAGAAATCAGCGTACTTCAGGGTATTTTTAGCAACATCTGCGAGAGAAGTTATTGTTCTATTAATAAAAATAGCTAATGACACATTTCGGCAACTATTTACATTTGAAATTCCATCACAACTTCGAATTTATATTGAAAATTTTCTTCTTAAATTTTAAAAGAAGTTGACATACAAATTTTAATTTTATATACAAGGTGTCAACTCTAATTGTGGCCCAGTAGGTAATTTCTAAGCCGTTAAGCCGGCAATTCATCTGTACTCCATTCCATTCCATTTGCCACAAGACTGGTTTTTTCCACCCATTCAAGTCGAAAAATCAGGCACGTCATTCACTTGAGGCTCCAAAGTGAGTTCGCCCCCCCCCCCCATGGCGGATTTCCGATTTTACTTTCAACATGATCTATCCTCGAAGCGAGGTCCCAATCTAGGCAGACCCTTTGATCTTACCGCTAATCTCGCTCGAGGCCCCAATTTGGAATCGGCACATGAAGTGTTGGACTTTGAATTCGTTGGAATTCCAGCTTCCCCAATCCGCTATGCCAATTTCCATCCGTTTTTAAAAGTGAAGATTGCTTTTTCTTTCCCGTGTACCAAAAATTCCATTTTGGATTACATGTGAATGGCCTGCTTTAGAAACAGAAATATACTTCCAGTTGGAAAAGCGCTTTAAATGAAGTAAATGATTATTTTTATATTGTTGAGTCAATAAATATACTGCTGAAAAAATTTCAGCGTGTAAATTTTTATGCGGCCCCCGGTACAATTATATTTAGTAAAACAGTTCCGACATACTAACGTTTTAAACAAAAATAAAAGAAAAAAAAAGAGTTTCACTCTTCTGCGACTAAAATTGGCCGAGTTATGAAGCTTTTAATATCACTACTTCAGATGATTTTAGACCATTTAAACTACCGCCCGTTTCATGACACCCGGATGGTCATGCATATTAGTGTAGCCTACAACAGGTGTGACGATGTGGAAGTGAGCAACTTTGTTAATCTTTCGTTTATTTTTTGTGCACGTTTTTGCATTTTAGTCAGTCTAAGTTTCATTTGTGTTTTCCCCTAAGACTGTTCCATCATGGCGATTTAAGGAAAAAGAGTTGTAGCTTCAATGGGAAAGTTTGAAGAGCAGCCAATTGAGGATAGTGATATTGAAAGGACTTGTGAGGAAGGACTGATTCTTATTGAAGCAGCTTTGAGATACATTCAACAGCGAAGGGAAACCTCAAGTACGGAGCCCTGCCTTTCTTGAGATAGCATGATACAGCAGCTAGAAAACATCGATCAGCAAGGGAACAATTTACTACCACAATTTTTTAAAAATCTATCTGTTTTGTATTTATTGATGCATTTTTTTACTTTGTTACATTTTTTAATTAAAGAAGGCTTATTTGATAAACTTGTTGGTTGTATAACATTTCTTTTTTGACTTGAAAATATTTTAATACATGATGCACGGTATTATACATAAAAAGCCTTCTGACATCGGCAATCCCCGTGTGTATTGGAAAACTGGGACTCAACTGCACTAGTTCACTGCAACGCTCAGTTAATTATAACATGAAATAGGATACCGAAAGATACGAATGTGTCGAATAATACGTAGAAGAATTTCATTTGGCCATTCTCGCCGAAAAACGTAAGCCTATTTGGTTTAAATCTTAGCAAAGAATTCTTTGCATTTGAAAACATGAAATTGCAGTTTAAGTTGTTTATATCAACGCCCCTTTTTAAAGCAACACGAGGGCTACTTTTGGACGGACCTTGTAATTTTGAGCCACAGTTGGATGACGACCTGGGCTGACAGCTTATGATTTAGTGTGCAATAGGCCCAATGCATGGCAGATCTTCGTTGGAATCGAGCATCTTACCGCTAGGCCACCGCGGCCTCTTTAATTTAAATTGCAAACCAGATTTGCAGTTCATTAATTGCAGATTATTTTTTTACTACTGAAATTAAGACTTTTCCAGGGAAACATCCCCTTTCGGGTTTTTTTTACTATATATTTGACTTTGCATTTTAAATTAAATAACTGTTGTACATTTTTTTTAGATATACTTTGAGGGGATTTTTTTATTTGGTTTCTCCACAAATTGGTCTGTATTTGGTATATAATTGCACTTCTCCTGGTACGTGTCAATGCCTGTCTAGCGTATATAAATATTTCTGATGATTGTATTTTTATTATGCATATATTTTGTATTTTATGCATTTTTATACAATGTAACCCTTTTTTTTTTCACTCTTCCCCGTCGGCCATTAAAATTCTCCCTACCCTATGGGAAAGTGGGTCCGCGTGGGTGATAAATAAATAAAATATACGAATGATATAGCTCTAAAACCAAAGGGCTGGCTCTCTTGGATGCTGAATGAATGAAAAAATTATTCATAGATAAAAGGCTAAATTTGATATGAATAGTTATTTAACTGTGATTCGAAAGTTGGCATTTTAAGACATAATTTGAATTAAAATATAACTAAATAAATCTAAATAAGATTTTCATTTGAATTAATTATGTAATCCTAAACAGTTTTAAAGTGTTATTCATTTTTTATTACTTTTCATTCTCTAATCAAAAGATGTAACTGAATATAAAATATAAAAAAGTCTGGAACTCAACATGAGTGTAACATTTAATTGCAGAAATTATTTTTAACCGCATTATTAATTTTTAAAATAGCTTTTTGAAAAGTTGCCTTTTATATCGAATTTTAAAAAAAGTTATGTTTTATTCACAACGTTTTCAGGAAAGTCAACTCATATTCACGAAATACACGCAAAACGCTCCTAACAAATTTAACTCTGCAATCCGCCGAGCACTTGCGTGAGAAAAAGCATAAGGCAACATACAATTAGTTACTAGATGACGCATGCAGTTACGTTTGTCGTACGTTCTATGACATCACATAAATTGACTGTATTAAAAATGTTAACATATTTGGGACTGTTTTTTTTAAATTTAATAACTAAAGAACATTTTACTCAATAAACTGATTCACTAAGAAACTGCAATTCTAAATCATGAATGGTTATCTCTTATACTTTTATAATGTACAAATCAACTTTTTTTTCTTCTTTGCGATGAAAAATTTATTTGTTTCTTTCAAAATAAATAAATAAACAAAATAAACAATCTTGAAAACAAAAGTTATATTTTGCACTTCATTCATGATTATGGATATATGCTGAAATGCCCTACTCTATATGTAGAATATTCTTCTTCGATAAATTAACTATGAGTATTGAATATGAAATAATATCTTAGATTTGAAGATCAAAACTCAATAGCACACAATTCAGCAAAAACACAACGGACTTTTATTGCTGCTCTCAAGCCAATTTCCGATGTAAAGAAACAAAATTCGGTTAGCTTTGACCAAGCAAAAGATGAATCCTTTCACATTGCTGGTTCTAGATCTCATAAAAGTACAGCTCAATAATGTTTATATCCGCTGGATGGTGAATTCAGAGTAACCAGGTGCCTGTTTTGCCCGTTTTCCACTAGCACTGCCATGGTAAAGGAGAAATGTTATATTTTCTGTGTAATAGTGATTCAAATCCGTAGTAATTTATATCCACTAGGTAGCAAGAATAATTAGAAGCCCACTGTCATCCTAAATGCAGCTAATCCACTTTGAGATCTGTTTCCTTATAAATGAATCTCATAGACATGATTCACTTTAACACTGAACTATCCATATCGACGTAATCTGAAAATAAAAAAAGTAACGTCATGAAATCCAAATTAAAATCGGTTTCAGTTTTGGAAACGTTGCATATAACAAACCTATAAGAAACAATAAGAAATTTTGAAAATAAAATAGATACAAGTGAACTTAATGGTTCCAGATAAGAAGAATGGGATTAATGGTTTATAGTTTGAAAGAGAAACAGGTTCTTAATATAGGATAATTTCATGCAAATCCAGTAACTACTTTTAGAAATTATTTCATTAACAAATATCGCATTGTTCCTTGGTAAAAAAGCGTGATATTGACCGATTTATGTTAACTGCTGTAGATCTTACAGAGATGCAACATATTTAAAAAAATATTCAAAATCAAATGTCGAAAAAGAGGAAAATGATTTAAAGAACTATTTTGTAGCTGCGTTTCCTTATCTAACATACTTTATTATGATAATTCAAAAACTTAAAAATAGCTGCATGATTTTCATGTAAAATAAATGCATTACTCGCAAATAAGCTTAAAACTTAGGTTATTATGAAATGCAAGATTTTTGCACAACTGAATATAGACTACCTCATTAAACATCATTACCACACAAAATGCTATCAAATTTTTTATTTTATTTAACAGAGCTAATTAGAGTTTTCTTTTTAAATTCGGAAGTGCATCATTGTTTGGAACAATCATAAAATTATGGAGTTGTTTCAGCAGCTTAAAATAATGTATGTTAATTAAACTTTCACAGTAAAACGTTTACTTTCGGGAAAAGTGTATTAAATAATCCTCTTTCATTAAGAGAATTAGTGTTAAGATGCCACCTTAAGAATGTCAGACTAAAATGCTTATCATGTTTCCAAAAAGGAAAATGAAAATTCTGCTTTGAAGCACTTAAAAAAAACACTAGAGTGATAGATTTAACGAAACAATGATTTGAATTTCATTGCAACAGTTAAGAAAATTGTTACAAATTATGTTTAGAAATAATTTTAAAAAATTATTATAATTACAGAAAACATTGCACGGAAAGGAAATCCATGCTACTGAAAAGTTAATTTTTGAGTTTTATATGGTGTAAAAACAGTTTTTGTGCGATAATATACTCCGGAGTTATTGAGGAAAATTGTTAAAATTTCGATTAATTTTTAATTAATTGAAATCTAATTAAAATTTTATAAAATTCTCTCGTACTGAGCTCCTACTACTAAGAAGTAACTACTCGCCAAATCTGATATCTCTAGGTTCAACTGTCTGTCCTGTAGAACGTTGTATTCTGTCCGTAACGCTTTTTATATCACGAAATTTACAGAAAGTCAGACAGACTAAAAACTTCATCATGTTAAAACAAAATGGAACAAAAGAGTTTCAAATATTCTATGCCAGATCATATCAGTTGTCAGATGGTTCACTTTCAGTGTTTATGAAATATGATGCCTAGCACAGTTTAGTAAAAATTGTAGTTCTCAGAGCCTCATAAATGCATCTTAGATGGTTAAGAGTGACCAAGTATGCTATTTCGTATTAGATGCTATATGATTTGAGATGATTTTTTTATGTATTAATGGTTTTTGTTTTTCGATATTTAACGCTGCCTGAATCGTTAATGAGAGATCTAATAATCTAGGCAAAAACTGCAATAAATTAAGCGTCAGCCACTTACACAGTTTCGTCAAAAAATCTTATCATGTGAGCTTTTTTTGATAAATTAAATAGTTGGCAAACTTAGAGAAGGAGGATTAATAATAAGTGAAGCGTTGCCGTTATACGGAATTCATACCAATTCAAAATTAGTCAGTAGCCTCGAGAGCGAAAATTTAAAGCATTACCAGATGATAAAACTTATGATGGATGAACTTGATTAATGCATGTTTTTTAGCTACGCTATTGGAAACTTATCTAATGATACTAAATAGTTATCGAGTGATAAGGTATTTATCAGAACTAGCATTCGACGTTCCAGAATTTCAAACTGTGCCAAAATGAAGATGCCTGATCAACAAATAGATTTAACATACATTTAATGATTACGATAGATGTGATGTTGAACGACATTTATTTTATACACGGCCAATGAATCATATTAACTGTAACTGCACAGCATCATCAGTTCGTAGCGGTAAATCCTATTTCATCAGTTAACTTTTACAGACACATTAAAGACAATCGCCAGCCTAGAATTTTAAAAGTAATAAACGATGAGTTCTTGTCGAGCAACTACATATTTTCTACACAAATTTTAAATATCTTTGTGAAATTATCTTTATTACTAACATAGCACATTTTTTAAATGCTTTATATTAAGTTATAAATGTAAAGTTATATTTAAAAATTTTTACCGAATAAAACTTGATACATATTTTTATATTAAACTTGCGAATTTGAAACCTGTAAACTTGTGAACTACTGAAGAAAAAATTTATGTCAAAATTCCAGTTAAAAGAAATATAATGAACCAGGGAGATACATTTTGAGAAAATGCACAATTTTGATATACATGTTTTTACACATAATTAGTAAATATATCGATATCTATAGAGAATTAGGCAAATTCTCCGGTGACCCTGCAATGTTTACTGAAATTATCACTCATCAAGATAGTTTGTGATTAGGTGCAATTGCCGGTTAGTTACCATTGTCGTTACAGCTGCATTGTTGGTAAACTTACCGACACCAAAACTCAGGAAAATAATTTTATTAAACTTCACCAAAAAAATCGTTTGGGAAATAAAAATTATGAAACTGTGATGCATAATTCAGTTTGTGTTGAAATGAAAAGGGATTGTTTCCTTTCCCCACGATTATTCAAATATCCTTTGCTGTTTTATTATTACTTTTCTCGCAATTCCAAGTTTCTGTTGCAAATCGTCGTTACTCAGTCTACAGGGTAATCCTAGCTATCTTATTTTCCCTCTAAAAATGGAGCTTTCACTTCCCTGACTTATGGGAACAATAGGTGTTGACGAGACTGTTATCTCTTATGTAATCACCTGCAATGACATTTGCCGGTCGTATTACAGGCAACCGATTTAAAGCAAACAGGCAGATATTTTCATCGAAGCTTCCGGGAAGTGCTCGAAACCACCTGTTAAAATTCCACAATTGTTGGTGGTTCCTTTGAGGAAATAGTGGTCACGCCTTTTTGGGGGGCACGAGTAGGACAGAAAAATATGTTGAAATATATTCGTAACCTTAACACGATTTTTAATCATATTTCACGCAAGCTTTTTATTTCTAGGGCTACGTGCAACTGTGATGTGAAATTTCAAATACTCAACTATTAACTTTATTATATTTTCAAAAAGGTAATATTTCATCGTAATTGAAAACAGAGAACTTAAGTTGTTAAAATGCAAAACAATAGTTGCTGCATTTCTGAAGTTATTACTATTTTTTTTCATGTTCCAAATAGTATTATCAGTATGCAACTGAAAAACGTTCGCATTTAAATTTAATGATAGTTGGAAAATGAATTGTGTTTCTATTTACTGTTGGGTACCTTTTAGCTAATTTGTAGAAATTTAAAATGAGTGCATCTACCCTACAGAAGGGACATAAGTGAAATAGTGGAAGGAAGCATCAATGCCCTGAGTACTTATGTTGGAAGGACACAATGAAAACAGAGTATTTTTTATTTCCTGATTTTACATTAATGAATGTTAAAAGGAGAGATCAAACAAATATTTCAGTATTTAACAGCACTATATCACTAGGGAAAGTGTCATGAAAGAAGATCAACAAGTTATAATTTGTAATACTAGTAATATAATTATATATTTATTTATCAAAATGAAAGTTACATCTCTTTTATTGCATATCTTTTAACCATTTCACTCATCTATGAAACATATCCTGTACAAATAGCAGTATTGACGCAACGGCATTATTCTGTTAGTTTGTGAGCTATGTAAAATGACAACCAATGATGAATAAATAACTTCCCATAAGTTTTTTATAGCTATTTGAAGTCCTTTAACAAAATACTCTTTATTTGTCCTTTATTTAAAACAGAAGTAATAGTTTAGTGCAAATGTTTTTCCGAAGCACTTTCTATGATAATTTCTATAAATTGCTTTCTTATAAATAAATTAGTAATAAATTACTTCATTACAGCTTATCTACATAAAAGTTCAAGAAAAGTGTTTAATTCTGTACTTCGGAGGAAAACTATCTCACGTCCAATATTTACGAAGTCGGACATTTGATGTTTTTGTTGTATGGACATTTTTATCGTATTTTCATTACTCCGATCTCATTTTTAGATGGGTAAAGTGTCTTAGCTATGGTTCGAAAAGAACGAAAGTTAACTCTCAAACTAAACAAAATAAAAAATATTATGTATTGTTTTTCTGAAACTTCTTTTGAGTCTTCTGTAAAATGTTATAATTGTTAGTTAAGATATTTTACCTCTGAATTTTGATGAAACTGAATTCAACAGAGCCTGGTTGGGGCACAATAAGGTCACTGAACCTCCTCCTGGAATCTCGAAGGTGCCCCTCCCGCATCTTGGATGGTCGTTCAGGCATGAGTTACTTTTGGAATTAATAGGCATGTTGAGTGGCAACTTATGTGTTGTATTTTTCTTAATAGATAAGGTATACAAAAATAATACAGATTTTATTTTTAAGAGTAACCTGCGGGAGTGGTCTCCCAAAAACTTTCTCGTATCCTCCCTGACACGGATGTGGAAAAAACAACAATAAGCACCAGTAACATGCACCATTCACTATCACAGGTGGTGGGGAAATAAGCGAATCGGTCGCGCCTTTTTACTTTCTCGTACACGAAGTATACAATGAGAAAGTATTGTAATCGTCAAAAAATTCGAACTCGAGATTTTGACGAATCTCCACGTTTTAGACCTCCCCGAGTCCGAAAAACACAATTTTGGAATTATGTCTGTCTGTCTGTGAACACGATAACTAGTAGAGCTACGGAGATGAAATTTGGTATGTGATCTTTACACATAATTTGTAGGTTTCTATCAAATTTTGGACAAAATCCGTCTACTGGAAGTCTGTCTGTCTGTCCGCTTTCGTGTGGACACTATAACTCAAAAACTTGAATAGCTAGATGGATAAAATTTGGTACACAGTTTTATTACCATGAATGTAGGTCCGTATAATATTTTGGGCCAAATCTGTCAAAGTGTTGTCTGTCTGTCGGTCTGTATAATCGCAAACTTGTGAACACAATAACTCTTTAAGATAATGACTTAGATATATGAAATTTGGTATGTGGCCTTCTAATCTTAATTGTAGATTTGTGTCCAATTTTCGTTTCAATCCGTTAAAAAAAAGTTGTTCAAAATGCATATTTGGTTCAAAATGCACATTGCGACTGTGTGTTGGCGAGCGTTTCGCTTATTTTACTCTAGTTAGTATGTTTGGCTTTTGACCTTGGCGGTCTACGAAGGAAATTGTAGAGAGCGGCAAACACGTGCATCGGAAATTATGGCAACCCCCTAAAACGAAGCTTCGTTCTGACATTCTCCAAATGGACGCCTGTGATTAACCATTGTGAAATCTTGTGTGATCTATAGTAAGATTTCGTACTCAAAAACGTTAAATAAGGTTGTGTTACCTCAGCGCGCGTAAAAATTGCGAACATACGCAATTTTTTGCGAAATACTAAGTTTTTGGGAATTCATAAATTTTATATGTTTCATTGTAAATCACTATTCATAATAGAATGGCAAAGAAACTGAATATGCAATTTGAACTCCTTTTTTCAACCGACTGAAACAAAAATTGGGCATGGATCTACAATTAATGTTAACAGACCTCATACCAATTTTTATTTATATAAAAGATAGCGTTTAAGAGTTATCATGTTCACAAGTATGCGATTATACAGACCGACAGACAGTCAACTCTTTGACGTATTTTGTCCAAAATTTGATCCGCACCTACATTCCTGAGGATAAAACTGTGTACCAAATTGTATCCATCTAGCTATTTAAGTTTTTGAGTTATCGTGTTCACATGAACACGGACAGACAGACAGACTTCCCTAGGACAGATTTTGTCGAAACTTTAAAAAAAACCTACAATTATATGTAAAGATCACATACCAAATTTCATTCCTCTAGATCTAACCGTTTTTGAGTGATCGTGTTCACAGACAGACAGGCATAATTCTAAAATAGTGTTTTTCAGATTCAGGAAGGTCTAAAAAGTGGAGATTCATCAAAATCTAGAGTTCAAATTTTTTGTAATTACTTTCTCTTTGTATACTTCGTACAGGAGAAAGTAAAAAGGATCACAAAATCGCAGTTTACAATGATCACAGGATTTATTTTAGTTTTTGTTGCTGTCAAGTTGCTTATGTTTTTATTTGTGCAATATCACTGTGCTATTTTTAGTTTATACCAGGTCTTGATAGTAAATTTTCTTGTGAGCCTCGCTACATTCCTTTCAATCTATTCTGAGGTACAAGAGCTTTGAAAATTATCCTTTAATGATGAAATATTTGTAATTTTCACTATCCAATCACTTTCCATGGTATTGATACCCAGTGATGTAAAATACCCAGGTATTTATTTTTAAGGGTAAATACCCGAGGTATATACCCGGGTAAATACCCAAAATGGGTATTTACCTGGGTATTTATTTTTGAATTACCCCTATTCATGTAAAACACAGACACTTCTATGAAATATGATGTCTCTATATATTATAAATATATAGAGAATATATATTGAGTCTAAGATAAGATTAAAAAAAAGAAAGCTCGTAATATATGAACCTTTTAAATTCTATAAAAACTAAAAAATGAATCAGAAAAAACAAAAACGCAATACTATATCATGGATCTTACATAAAATAAGTGGCTTAAATAACCATCCTTTTTAAAACTCAACTAAATTTTAAAAAAAGAAAATGTTGAGTTTGGTTTTAAAATGATAAAGAGCTGATAATAGAAACTAAAATGAAAGATACAATTGTTTATAATTCTTTATGGATTAATTAGACAGAGTACCAGACATTGCTGATAAGTTAGCAGATGTTTCAGTTTTTAAAAGTTAATTATTCTGAAAGTAATATTCACTTATATCACTTTCAACAAAGGTAAGTTATTTTTGCAACAAGATTTCAGGAACAAGAAATGTGAATTTTTTGTTGCTGAATCTGTTGTATTCTTTGACGGTATAGTAGACATACACATTCACACTCAGTTTCCTGGTTAGACGGGATTCATCTGGATCATGAACATCAATACTTAAATGATCTTAAACTCTAAATTTGATGTAAGTGTCATGGTTAGAATCTGAATAAAAGAAAATTCATTAGCTATTTTATCCCTTTTAGAACCTTTTTAATCCACCAAGACTTTTGAAACTTTTTTTTTTGTTTCTCCATTTTGCTTACATTGGCAAGTTTGTACTCAACATTACAGTACTTACATTGGATACTTTTATCATCCTTAACATTAAAAGCTCCAAGAAGGTAACTTTCCCCCTTTTTTTACTTTCTAACGTAAAATTTACAGTAATATTAATATATGCGAAGTAAATGACTAACTATTCAGTAAATCAAAACAAGAATGTTTGATATCCTGCATGGCAATGTGAGTAAATTATGGATCACAAGATTCATGGGTACTATCTGTCTCTACTAATAATAAAGGAGAATGTGTGTGTTTTGGCGCTCTACAGGACAGACCGCTAGGCCTAGAGCAACGAAATTTGGCACAAACATACTTTGGAGGGTGGGAATGTGCACCTCATAACCGTTGTTTTTAAAAAATTTTAATTAATTAAAAATTAAACGAAATTTTGGAGTTTTTCCTTAATAACTTCCGAAAATAGCACAACACAAAAATTAATTTTACACCATCTGAAAATTTAAAAACTTGTCTTTTCAATGATAATCTTTTCAATGTTTTCATTTGATTTTTTCTCTAATTTTAATAAATTTTTAAAAATATTTTTGTCATTCATTGTTACAATGAAATTCAAACCGCTTTCATTGTTTAAACAAATATTCAATTGCGTGTTTCTCATCCATTGTTGAAGGCCAATATAATATTCTATTGGATTTTCTTTTCTTTTTTTATTTTATAAGTATCTAAAGAATCAAGATAGTAAGTATATCAAGAAATAATCCAGTAAACTGAACGATTATGGTTGCTACGTTTAAATTCATTTTATTAGTATGTTTTAAGCCAATTAATTAACGTAAAACGTGCCGCGGTATTTCGACATTGAAATAAATTTGTTAAATTAAAATTCGCGTCGATTACTTACAATTAGATGTAACTTGACACGAACAATTACTTGACTCCATTAGGGACTTTCATATAGACAAGGAACAGAACAAGTGCAAGGCTACGTTAAGATCGCGGGGAAAATCTCTATCGCAATTTGAAGTTTAAAATTATTTTGTTATGGGAACCGTGAATATCAAACTATACACAAGACAGTCAGTTAAAATTATATTCCCGGCGAACAAGCTGGTCGCCGATGGCGGCTAGTATAACATAAACGGCGTTAAAAATAATTATTCTATTGTAAGTGTCAAAGTTTCAAACCGTAAAAACTAAATTATCGCCCGATCCCATTTAAGTTTTAGAATACTTTATTCTGAATCCTGATAGCAATTGTTTTTTGTTTATATAATTTATTCAAAGCTACTTTTTTTAAAATACAAAATACCCAGTTTTGGGGCATTTATAATTTTTATGTTTCATTTTGAATCAACATTCGGGGATGCATTTTTTTTTTTTTTGCAAAATATCCAGTTTGGAGGTA
>BGPR01002429.1:0-130054 GCA_013235015.1 Araneus ventricosus | reverse complement strand
GTTTCATTTTGAATCAACATTCGGGGATGCATTTTTTTTTTTTTTTGCAAAATATCCAGTTTGGAGGTATTTTTAAATTTTATATGTTTTATTTTGAATCACCATTCACAAATGCAATTTTTTTTCTCAAAATATTCAGTGTAAGGGTATTTATAAATTTAATGCTTCATTTTGAATCACACCATTCTCAAATACTTTTCTTGCAAAATATCCAGTTTTGGGTATTTATAAATTTTAAGTTTAATTTTAAATGACCATTCACAAATACTTTTTTTGAAAATACTTTTTTAAGAGGTATTTATATAACTCTGTATGTTTCATTGTGAATCAGCATTCGAATTTTATTTTTTTCGCAAAATACCCAGTGTTTGGGTAAATACCCGGGTATATACCCAAAAAATATTTACCTACCCACTGGGTATTTACCCACCCCACATCACTGTTGATACCGTTCAAAACTGCGTTGAACCAAAAGGGCCATTAAGTGATAACATTTATAAAGTTCAAATTAACTGTTAAGATTCTGCTTCTGATAATGTTTTTTTCCTACTTTCAGCTAAATACTAAATTTGTAATTTCTATTTTTTTTTTCTAAAAAGTTTAAAAAATGTTTTCCTCAAACTCTGACTTTTTCATTTTTGATTATTTATTCAAATTTGTTAGAAGTTAATAAAAAAAGTATATTCCATGCAATTTTTGAAATATCATTTAGTTTCACAATGTATATCTCTAAAAATATGCTATTTTTTCCAAGTATGAATGTTATTCAGTTTTCAATAAAGCTATAATCCTCTACTGAAAGAATCACTTTTCCGAAGGCTTGAATAAGTAGGTCATTAAATTCCGTCCTCAAGGAACTGAATGAAATAATAAAATTTTTTATTTTTTATTTTAGTCAGAAATTTAAAGTTTAAATGGTGACAGATGTCATCATAAAAACTTCACATATCAGGCAATATTATTTCTCTCACAATAAAATATTAGAACCTGTTTATTGGTTCATGAGTTATAGCTAATAAACATTCGAAAACAATTTCGATCATTTCGCATCACTATGCTAGTTTTTTTAAAAAATCTGGAACCTTGCAAAATGTGAATTGTGTTGAATTATATTTCTTTCAAGGTTAGTTTTATTTCAGGGACTGAAATAAAATTTAGGTTGATCCATCAAGTTGATCTGCATTAAAGGTTATTGGAAAAGGTATTTTTATACCGCAACCATAGTTTCTTTGTCATCATATAGAAATTAGAAGCTAATCTGTTATTTCGATGCAATTTACCTTCATCCTTTTAACTGTTTTGCTTTCTCTGCTGTAATTTGATGTCATCTTCTGTTTTAAGAATGTGCTGTCATTTTCAAACATCTAACACTCCACTGAGTGCTTGAGATATCTATGGATTTTATGAAATTTTTGTATCGAATTATAATGCCTGCAAATTGCGTAATTATAGTTTACAAGTGAAAAACGCACTTAAAAGCAAGGGCATGGAGGATATGGGATTAAGTAAAGAGACAGGAATTTGTATTTTCATACATTGACTGAAAATATAATTTTTGTGCATTCTAATTGAAAATTTTTATGAATGAAAGAAATCTGAAAGATAATTTAATAACATTTTAAAATGATATGTTACTTACTTTTATTATCTGTAAGATAAATTATAGAAATAATCGAATAAGCAAAAATTAATTTTCATTTAGAGCCATTCTATTCTAAGGCTTACTGAAGAATTTTAGAAGTTAATTTTAAAATACCAGGAATTTTCAGAGCTTTTTAGCCAAAGCGAACCAAAAGGTAAATAAACAATAAAGATGAGAGTAGAAAAATGATAAAAGGAGAATTTTATATTTGGTCTGTCCTATAAAATTACTTTTTGTCTCTCATTTCAATTTTAGATGAAAACGCATGATTCTCTTTTTTACTGATTTTTCATTGGATTAAATATATCATTAAGTAGTATTAACTAATTATATCAGTAGCATCGTTAAGTAGTACTAAATAATCAAATCAGTTATATATATAAATATCCTATTTAATTGTTTGTTCGACTTCGTAACCAATTGTATCACTGTTTCAGTTACGCCAAATAGGAATCAATTCATATTCATTTAATACATGCCAAATGCATCGCACCAATTTTGGAATCCGTGTCACATCTGGCATGAAGAAAAAGGAGTTGGCGATCCATCAAAGCGTGAGACACCGTGCAATTAGGCGTTAGATGACATGCGCAGATATGTTTGCCATGTGAATGTGACATCGCGTGAATTGATTTCGATAAGATGTTGAGGTTTTGTTACATGGTAAAGCGCTATCATCTGATTCGAAGCGCTATCATTTTATTCGAAATGCTTTTTCACAATAATTTTTTCTAATTATTGAATCTGTATCATCGTATGTTTTATTATGTTGATAAATATGAAAAACAAAGGATTTTTGGAAATGAGTTATTTTGAATAATCTACACTTAAAAATATTTATATTGTTAAAACGGGCATTACCACGTGTTTTTATAATTACTGTCCGTTCCGTTTTGTCTCTGAATATAACGCTTTTATTTAAATGCCTTTATTTGATAACTACTAATACAAGGCATTTTAAATTATAAATGTGAACGCATAATCACTTAATTATAGTTTGAACGCAGTTTTTATACCACGAATTCTTGCTGCCTTGATCTGGTGTCGTTAAAGAGTTTTGGCGCTCTAAACATTTTAATTGCTAAATTTTGTCAAAGTCTTCAAAATTACACAAGAAATCAATTCTAAACATAAAATATTTTATTAATCTCTTTGTATGCAGTAAGATGTCTGACTTAAACATCGAATTATGGAATTATATATAAATCTGTCATAAATTCAAAGTAAAAATTAATCTAAAACGCAAAAATCAGTTGGATTTGTTCTAGTATTTCAGTTGTTCTTTTTGTTCATATATGGATTAAATAACAATAAACGTTCAAAATAGAATTTGCTTATAGATAAGGAGGTTCAAAAAGTTTGTACGTCTAAGGGTTAAAATGTGTTAGCTAATTTAACGAACATTTTTTTTATTAATTTTAACTTTAGAAAAATATAAAGTTATGAGATAAAAATTTTAAAAATAATTTTTAGTAATTTTAAAAATCTTTAATTAATTTTAATTATAATCTTATGATTTTTTTTATTAGTTAACGCTTATCTTATCATTAATTGTTTCATAAGCTGTTTAATTTAATTCAGTATGCAAATTAAACTTTGGAATCTTCCCAATATTTTTCAGAGAAAAGGACACAGAGCGAAAAAGAATTTACGAATTAATATTTCGCACTAAAGGAACCCAATGTTTGAAATTGTTTTTGTTGATACTCATTCTTTTTGCACCCAATATGTACTGTAAATAGCGATCTACAAAACATTTTAAGTGTGTGCTACTTTTAGAAGTAAACGCAAACATTAATTCCATGTCCTACATAAGCCATTTTTTAATCTCCTTTGAGCTGCCTACTCGAAATTGCCAAGATCATAAGGTCCATCGGCTCCACCCTTCGCCCAAAACGCACTTCAGAACACCCAAACCTCTCGATCCTTCCATAGCATAATCTTATAAATTATGGAGAACCTCAATTGCTGTAATTTGTTTTCACTTTTTTTTTAAATCGAGTCGGATAAAAATACCTTTCCCCCTCTTTAAGGTCCGGTTTTTCGCCTGGACCCGGAACTGCCACTAATCAGGAAATGGAACATTTCCGAATCGAATCTTACCCGGAAGAAGATTTCTCTCCAAAAGGTGTAGTTGAGGCGTAATTCAGGAAAGTAAGTCTAATTTTAATGCCAGGAGGTTCGGATGCAAACAGGACGACCTACTTGCGAGTCTTGTCCACTCGGACGAGAAAACAATTAAAACAGCAGCGATTGGAACAGGTAGAGAGATTAAGACTTCGCTTCTTGAATCGTCTATTTTTAAGACCTTTGTACGATAGCAGCAAGATCATTTAAATCACTTAATACATACCAGATAAAGTGAGGTTTATGTTTCTATTTTGTTGATTGCTGTCTCAACTAAATTTAATTGTTTCCTTGTGGCATTCAAGATTTAAACTTTAGATCTCTTGGCCTTTAAATGAGTTATTATTGCTTCTTTGTGTGTGTCAGAATTTGATCCTGAACAGCTTCAGAAGTGTTATAAAGAAAAGCATAACTCTGTAGTCAGAGGTAAAATAACTTAAGTACAGTGAAACTTTTCTACAGAGGCCAATCTCCGTTCCCAGGGAAATTGGCAGCTCAGAAAGGTGGCGGCTGCAAAGGGATTTCATGTTTGAAAGTGCAAAATACGTATTTAAACAAGCCCTAATTCGTTATTTCTGATAAAGCGAATTTTAAGAATAATTTAAAGTTAAAAGTCTAATTCCTGTTGGAAAAAAGGTACAACTTGCGTTTACTTGGATCTTTCACCTTTTGTGGAGATAACATTGTAATTTTTTTAAATTGGAAAAACAAATCCCCAAATCGTTTGGTCAGTAATTGTTGAAGAATGGGCAATAACATTATCTGTTTCTACTAAAGGCTGTCGAGTCGAAAGTTTCACTTGCTGATGGTCGCAACCCATATCTGAAGCTTCTTTGTCAGAGACTGAATCAGCACCTGAAAAGCACAAATGAGTTTTTGAATGGCCAACTCCGGTAGAGGCCGAAGCTCAATTTTCTCTTCACTTTGGGAAAGGAATGATTAATTTGTATTTGGTATTCTGTGTTGTTTTTGAGTGTATGATTTTTTTTAAATTCTTTCTTTCCTCCCTCTTCTCTTAAGGGGACATACGACTCTTAAACCTCGAAGAAATAGGGGGAAATCTGTCAAATTCGATACATTGTATCTCTGGAACAATACATTTCACAAACTCACTTTTTTTCTAGAAACATATCTATTCTTTCTGTTATAGTACGCAGAGTTTCAAATCTTAATATTTGTATGTATTTATTTGAGAGAGTAATAAATATGGGTATACTTTTTTGAGGAAAATGAGATAGTCACTTTGCGCTCATGATTATGGATAAAATATTGGCCTAAACACAAAATTTTGGGTATATCAGTAATCCAAACAGTCTGTTTAAGAAACTGAACCACAATTGATTTACATATAAAATTAATTTCTATTTTATATACCAATCTAAAATAAAGTGTTAAAAATAGTTAAAATCTCAACGTTTCTATCCCCTTCACAAAACTGGAGAGAAAATGTACAAAAAATGTGGTTCAATTTGTAGAACATGACGTACTACATATTCAGTAAAAATCTTATGTAAAAATATTCAGTAGTTCTTGAGATATTGTGCGCGCAATATCAAAAAATCACATTTTGAGATACAGCCCTTTAAAGATGTGGCACTTTTCAATGTTTTTATTGAACAGCTGATACATTTTCCTTCATAACTTCCATAATTATTGGAATAAAAAAATCGAAACTTTTCGAGATCTAACAGTCGTATGTCCTTAATAAAAGGCCTAAGGTCAGAGAGATGAGAAGAATGTACTTCAATGAAACTGAACGGGAGACAAACCTGGTCGCTCAGATGAGTTTGAGTGCTAGAAGTTGCTACAGTCTTTGTGACTTTTAGCAATCGTGTTCACGTGCACACGATCGGACAGAAAGATAGACTTCCTGTGAACGGATTCCCTCCAATATTTAATGGAATTCTACAATTTTGGTGCAAAGACTATAAACCAAATTTCATCCGTCTACCTCTTTCTGCTTTTGAATTACCGTGTTCACAGACACGCATATGATGTCGATATCTATACGATCTCTCTATACGTTTTGATCTCAAAACTTGGGGGATGTGTCAAAATCTCGAGGTCGAATTTTTCGACGACTGCAATACTTTCTCTTTTTATACCTCGTGTACCAGAAAGTAAATCCACTGATTTCAGAGCTCTGAAGAGTACTGATTGATGCTAAATGGTTTTTTTTATATATAAAATGTTAAACAGGATTTTATCTTCAGTAAGAAGATTATACACGTTTTTAAAATATTTAAGGAATTTAATAAAAATTTATCTTTTTAGGTTCACATAGCATTCGTTGTCCTTGCAAACTGATGATAATTATCATGACATCAACTTATGCTATCTATAGTAATTTATAAAATAAGTTCTTTCCCATATTCTATATCGCAGTTTGATATGAAATATAATTTTTTCGTTTAACTGGAAACATCTGAGTTTCTAATAAAGTTCGTTTTGAAAATGAAAATATGACTCTCTTTAAAATTAATGAATCGCAGAGACAACGATATGCTTTGCTTTAGATAGATATGTAATAAGTGGTTGAACATCATTTGTTGAAGTATTTATGAAATTCCAAATATTTAATGACTTTGAAGATGATGGAGAACTTTTTAACCTTCATAATTAATTAATTTCTGGACATTTATGTATTTAAAAGGAATTCAGAGATTGAAATAATATGGAGAACACCCAGGTGCATGCTGTTGTGCACTTGTTCAATAGGTAGTTCAGCGGTGTTACTGTATCTTCAATCATGAAACAAACTTTGATAACACACAACTTTAATAACAACAACAACAGTTTAACTTCCAACCGAGATTGAATCTCGGTTCTTGCCAGCATTATTAGGGCTGGCGTTTCCCTTCCGTACAGAACGCAGACTGATCAAATTCTTAACACCCCCGAGTTCGCAAGTGGGGTTCATGGGCATTCTCGTTTATTTCACCAGGGACATTTTTTCTCCCCACTTACATCAAACAAACTTCTTGTTACTTTCTTGCTCTCCACAGCATCGCCCTCTATTTCACACTTTTGAACACATGTCTCAGGTCAGTGCCAGATCGACAGGGTTGTGGTTAGCAGGGGTGGTACCAGTGGGGAGAACAGGGGGGTCAGGGCCTTCGGTCGAGGATGCTGTTCCCCCTGTCAGGGAAAATTTTTGTACCCCGTTCATGCAACTGGATATTCAACTAGTAGTTAAATAAAGATCTGGCGAAAATTTAGACCAATTTCATTGGACTCCTCTCCCTGTCGGGCAGACCATGTCCTCCGTCGGGCAGACCATGCTCCCCCCGTCGGGCAGACCATGCTCCCCCCGTCGGGCAGATTCGAACGCCACTCCTGATGGTAAGAGACAAAAGAAAAACATTGGGAGTGTTCCCTCTCTAATTTTTCTTACGCTTTCACATAACAAGTTAAAATAATCGTTTGTTTAGTTTTAAACATTTTTACTTGACTTGTTTCATGTTTTTAAAAATGGAACTTAGTAATCGAATTTTCACTCACTTCCTGATGTGCTAGAGATTTTAAATTTCATACCCTTGTAAGTTCTCGATGGCAATGCAAACAATTACAACATTTTCAAAAGTTAATTGCCAATTAATCGATCGGTTTAATTAAATTTTGGTCCATGTTGCTACCTATGATAGTGAATTTGTGAAAAAATTCACTTCAAGATTATATAATTGTATAATAATAAGTCAAAAACTAAAAAGTAGAAAAAAAAGTCTTTAAAAAAATTTTATGTTTTAAGTGTGCTTTTATCCACTTTTTATTTAGCTGGATTTTTTCATGTTTGTAAAGATGAAATTTTGTGATCAATTTTTCACCCATTTCCTAATGTACTAAAGTTTGAAATTTTCAAACAATAATATGTCTTTTCTTTCTTTTCGCCTCAATATGCCCCGAACTCGGAATCTTAAAGGTTCCCTGTCAGTTGAATGGGCATACGCAGAGAGATTTATTGAAAATAATAATAATAATAAGGGAAAGAAAGACAGATGAAAAAATTACAAAGTAAAGGCGCCGCCGACTCGTCACATGCTTTACACCCTTTGGGTAAGCAGGGTCGGGGTGGGCAATTAAAAAAAGCAAAGGCGGCGTCACAATACCAATCATATGTATTGCACAATGATATACCCTATTTTAATATTCTCTGAACTTAATTGTCAGTTAATGGATTAATTTAATCAAATTTTGTTTTCGTACGTATGGCGCCACCGGGTAGTGAATTTGAGAATTAATGGACTTTAATATCCCATAATTGAAATAATAATGAATTACAAATTAATGTCTAAAAGTAGAAATAATTTTTAAAATTTTAATGCACCAATAAACGTAGGCTTTTAAGCAAACCACTTTCTAGTACACTAATAAATGTTTGTTTTTAAAACTGATTTTATGAAATTTATTAAAAACTGTTTTTATTCAGCTTATTATACCATAGTGAAGAAGATCGAGTACGCAAAATGTACCTCTTTTCTTTGACGTGGTTTGTGAAATATTTGATACAGATCTTCAATTTTGCTTCAACCCCTTAACGGTCGCGCCCGTCATATTGACGTGCATCGAATTATCGCATTTTTAGGCTTATAAACTAAAATTTAATCATTAATTAGCTTTATAATTTGACACAAAAATTACGTAGAATCCATAAGAATCTTAAGTATTCTACGCCTTCTTAGATGAATGAAAACGCCAGCCCTTTCCAAAACAGAAGGGGTCATCTTATTAGATAGGGAAAAAAATGTGACTCTTAAGGGGTTAAAAAACTCGTGCCAAATTTTATACATACAGCACGTTGCATTTTTGGGTTCTTACATACGCATACACACACATAGACAGACGAATAGACAGTGTTCACATAGTTCATTGACTTATTAAAAATTCGACACAGATCTACAATTTTTTTTGTTTTTGTTCTTATTGTTGTTAAGACCGAGTGCAGAATTTCATCCATATGCCCCGTTCAGTTTTTTGAGTTGTCATGTTTACATATTAACCTATGAACAAACGGACTTATAATCCAATTTCTTAATTTTATTTATATTTATTTCATTTTTTAATTATTTTTAATCAGGTAGATTTAAAACGTCGAGATTCATCGAATTCTCCGAGTCGATTTTATTTCCTTGGCGATCACATTACTTTCTCTTCGTAGTATTGAATTCGATCGAGTAAAAAGAAGCGATTCGGTACAAGTATTATGATCGTTATTCGTGGTTAAAATTTCCAAATAAACTTTATAAACTAAGACTTTTTAAAACTATTGCTTCTGATGCAAGGATTTTTTTCTGGTATAATAATTTGCATGACACATTACCTTTGCAACAATTTTTTTATTTGAAGTATTATTGAAAAAGTTTTGATAGTATTGAGACTTAACAATCATATAAAGTCATCTTGAGGAGAAAAAAATCCATTTTGATCTTCTTGTTTAGTTGAAATTCAATTTTTTAAAGAAAAATTCATTTTTTTAAAATCCCTACTTCTTTTTCAAATATGAATATTTTTGATTCGAATTTTATTTATAGATTTATTGAAATATATTACACAAAACTGTCATTGATTTTAAGGTGTATCTAATATTTGCTTAAATATAGATATTTTACTTAATTATATGGTGAAAAATGAGAAAACTTAGCATATTCTCATTTTATATCTTGCATATAAAAAAACTAACTGAATGTCTATTGCATGCATATTTTTATCATATACTTAACGATAAACGTGTACAAAAATTTGAAATCTCTATTTTAAAAGGAAAAAACGCCTTAGCATTTTGAAAAAATTAAAGTACAGAAGAGTCCGACATGGAGAAAAAGCCATTTAAAGTTGTCATTTGCACATGTTTTTCATTAGTCATCGTAAATAAAAATCTTAATAACTTCTGAAATATTGAAAGTACAAATTTGAAATTTTGATACAGGCCAATACAATTTGACGATAAGAGTAGCGAAATAAGACAATAAAATGAAAATTGTTATCTTGGTCATTTTTTGGGTAATGTATCCCCTTAACCTTCGAACTGAAATAGCTCTTTAGTCGGTGAAGATAGTGCTATAAACTTGTTTCATTGGGAAGAATGTGGAAAAGGAATTCAATGAATAATGTGCTCAGAATGAGAACCTTCTTAATAGATAATCGTTAGATAGATCTTCGTTAATAGTGAAATTTAATCAAATAGTTGTCAGATACAGATTCAGGCTTTTCTTTTTTTATGCTTGAAAGTGAGTCGGTTATGGCAATTTTGAGCCTAATAAGGTCTTTAAGTTCCTACTTGCAAATCAAATCTTTAATACGACCCCAAAGATAGAAATCTCACTGTCAAATTACATTTATTAATTTTACAGTTATTTTAAGTGTATTACTAATATAATAGCCCAGATCCTCCTGTAACGCTCTGACGTCACCGACAATAAAACTCGCGCCATAGCACTGAGAGACGTTAAACAGCATTATTTCATTGTTAGAGAACCTAAATTTCAGTAATTTTAAATTATTTAAAAGAGTAATTGTCGTTCTAATTTCAAATTTAATATCTCTAAAATAGTGAAATAAAATTTGCTATCGATTGATATAAAATTTATATCGCTATGATCAATAGTTCCCGAGAAATTTTAAATTATATTAATCCTATATTTCAAATTAATTTCCGTTTTTTAATAGAAAGTAGTAAATTACGTCAGTGGTACATCATGCGTGTGATATAGTTTGGACGCCAAATTGTATCTGAATGCAATCGTGGCGATGTTGTTTATTTGCCAAGAATTAAATTAGCCACCAGTGATGTGAATCTATTATTCGTTCTCAACCGCCGCCAGTTCCCGTTAATTCCAGCTTACACGATGACTAACAACAAATTGCAGGGGCAAATTTTCGATCATGTTGGAATTTACCTCGATGAGCCTGTCTTTTCACATGGACAGCTCTATGGTGCACTTTCACGGTCTAGGATTCCCAATCACGTTAAAATTTACACAAAGACATCTGAAGTAGTACAAGGAAAATTATAAACGACGAAAAATACTTCACACGGAATGTTGGGAGAGTTTTTGAATAAAGAAATATTTAAATAATATGTAAATAAAAAAATATTTCCTGTCATAAAACATATGTTTATTTTATTTGTTTTCAATCAATGCTAAACATTTATCTCGCATATATATCTATTTAAACACGTCAAATTCGAAGGGAAATCTCTCGAATGAAGAGGCAATTTGCACCCGTCAAACCATGACGGGTGATTTTCTATAACATAAAATAAAAATAGAAATTTTAGAAATTTATTATTAAATCAATAGTTTATCGACCACGTTTAAAGTCGAGGAGACTGAAAATGAGCTCGTACCACTTAGTACAACTCTCCGTAACCTTAGTGAGAAATCTAAACATTTTTGTTCTATGTTTTCAGAAATTTCAGCAGAAATACATTATGAATACACTCTGATGGACCTGGGTCGAATTTATTCTGACCCAGCAAAAAAAGTAAGTAAATAAATAAAAATAAAAACAATAAAATACTCTTTCAAATGAAGTAAAAGAAATAACGCCATTTGTGTGTATCTAAAAACCGAAATGGTGATTTGCAGTGCATTAAATTTTCACATATTTTTCAAAAATCCCCAGAAGCTGACAAAATAAAATATTTTTTCCCCTCATATTCCATTTTTTTATTTTATTCTATTGTTTACTTCGAGGCTTCTCTTTTTTGTTGCCATTTGCTTTTTTTTCCAATTTTCAACAAACGAATGAAACAAACCGAAAGATAAGGAATTTATCAAACCTCTAAAACAGTCAGTATTGACCCAGCTGTTCAAAATGGCGATTCTTTGTCCGTGAATTTAAACTTTCAGAGCAGTTCTTGTTGACTGCTATTCTGAGAACAAAGAAAGATATTTTTCGAACATTCTGCCTAAAGTTCAAAACGGCGTGAAACATTAGAGACTGAAATAGATGACTCGAAACAATCGAAAGGTGTTAAAAAGTAAATTTTAACTTTCAGCTCTGCGGGAAATGTGTTGTGTTTTATTTATTGAGGTCCCATTTTACTTCGAACCACATCTGGGTCAGCCAGCTCGGAATCTTGTGGGGTCAGACGATGGCGACTCCACTCTGCTGTTTCGATGTGGGTTAATGTCGAACAGAAAAAAGTTTCCTTTGTTTCGTTTTCCAATAATATATTTCCTGATTTTTTTCTTGTATTTAGGAATTTTTAATCTTGTTAGCTTAAAAACAAATAAAAATAGCTACAAACTTTTCCTTTTAAAGCTAAAAGCTTTTAAAAATAATTTCGCTACTCTCCAGTACCGTTGAACTATTTAAATCTCCACTTTACTTTCATATTGTTTGCCAAGTTTACGAATACCTCTGTATACAGTAGTATTCGCAAACTTGCCAAACAGTGGTATTATACTGATATATGGTGTCCATGAAATTCGTCTGCAATTTAAAATAAATACAAGTTAGTAAGAATATGTGATTGAAGGTATTAGTTTAGCTTTAACGTTCCGTTTTGAAGCAATACAAGGGATAATTTGAAATGGACGTCGTAATTTCGAACCACTATCAGATGACCAAGACGACACATGAACTGGAACCCCCTATTCAAACTTTCGCACCACACCAGAGACAGGACGTCTGACCCCTTCTTGCCTTACACCCTTTTTGGGTAGGCTGGGCCGTCGTGGGTATTAGGACGTCTGACCCCCTACATATGATTTAACGTGCAACAGGCCCTATACTAGACGGATCTTCAGCGGATTCGTGTTTCGAATCTGGAACCGTCTGGCTCCGAGGCCGACACTTTACCACTGGGCCACAGAGGCCAGAAAGTATTCGTAAAAGGATTTGAAAGATTGATGAGTATTTTTTTAGCTTCAGAAATTTTATTTTTAGAAACTTAACTTAAAATTAATAATATTTCAATATTAGTGAAAATAAAATGACTTTAGTCATTAGAATAGAAAATAAATTGCGTTTATTGCTGTCTGAACACTAAAATCTCCTATAAAGAGTAGGTTCAGAACCCAATAGGAAAAAAGAGCACCTTACAGGAATTCCACGGCTAAGCGGGCGAAAAAATTTAAAGAGATAGGTTCTGTAAATGGTAAGCCATTGTCTGGTAGGATATGCGTTAGCAAAGAAACTGCTATATCAGCAAGCTCAGTTTCTGAAAATAAAGTTACTAATGATAAAAAAAAGATACATCAAGCTTTTCAATCCCTTTTACAGATTCTTTTTCTCACATTATTTACAAACTTACAATTATTTTAAATCGCACACCAGCATTATGGACTCCCTACGTGCCATCAGTATCATCACTGATTTCGGAAGCCATCTTGCTTTTTTGCAGGAGGAGATTAATGACATGACGTCACAAAGCGCAAGCAAAACAGATATGAAGTTAGATGGCATGTACGGTGACATTTATCATTTGACTGGGACGTCACGTAAATTCACCTCGTTGTTAATAATATCCTGAGTAAGTCCGCCAAAGGATAGACTATCCTTCTGTTTGTCTGTGAGTGATATTTAACTTGAAAATCTCAGAAGCGCAATAAGCTAGATAAATGAAATCTGGTACAGTAAAACTTCGATTAACCATCACCATCCAGACCAGGATTGGGATGAATAACCGAACAGAGAGATAATAGAAATATCCTGATACATCTGTACAGTAACGTTATTTCCCTGCTGTCTTGGGCCGAAAATGAAAATAAAATCCTTTAAAAGCGAAAAATGCATACATGTTGTTTTTAATTTTACAAAAAAATCAATATAAACTTCAATATAGGAGTAGTAATGTACAGAAATGTATTGTAATATTATAAACCTACGTTACTTTAAAATAATCTGTCATCTTCTTCTGTGGCTTTGAGGCTCGAGCTTTGTAATAGGCGATGTCCCGTATCTTGCGCAGAAGTAGGATATGTGTCGCATTTGTCTCGTCTTGCATTTCAAACCAATAATTTGTTTGTTGATATATTTATAGACGATGATGGATAACAGAAACTGACGGTTAATAGAAGTTTTACTGTATGTGGTTTTAACTTCCAAACTCTAAATCTGTATCAAATTTTGCATTCATTCAGCCAATGGAAAGAGATCCAAAATGCCTACTCTCTTCTCTTGACAATTTCACGAAGCTCAGCACAAAACGTACCGTATTGTGGAAGTATGCGAGAATACCATTGGGAGAAAACTCATACTGTCTTTTTCTTTGAATTATACACTGTAAAAAAAATCCCGTAAAATTTACGGTTTTAAACTGGCAGCTGGGTTGGTTGTGCAAAACCGTAAAAGTTACGAAATAAATCCGTAGGCACAACGGTTTTTTACCATACAGGAACAAGTTTTTCCCGTAAAAGTTAGGAAGTAAATCCGTAGTCACAACTGTTTTTTACCGTATGAAATCAAGTTTTCTCCGTAAAAATTAAATCATCGAAGTAAGTGACGTCATCGACTGAGTTGAGTTGTTTTTCTCCTTCTGTTCGAGTTGAGTTGAAATGTGCTGATGTGTATTATCAATTAGGAATATTAATTAATCAAGTCTTAATTATTAATTTCAATTAGTTTAATTAATATAGTTTTTAATTGAACTTACTTGAACGATTTCGATGCAAGATGGTGACAAAACTTCTGACTCCTCCGAGCCGGGGATCGAAACCGCGTTCTTAGAAATAAAAGGCAGCCGCTCTAACCACTAGACCATCGGTGACTTCATAAAATGAAATGAAAATAATCTATTTGAGTTTTAAAGTCACTATAGCTCTAGTGGCGCCACCTAGTGGTGTAAAAATCAACTATTGCCAGAACACGTGTTTTAAGGTTAGCTTTCATGAGTGACAACAGGTTACTGCAACATGTGTAAACAACAGCGGAGATGAAACCCTATTAAAAACATGAAATGAATGCAATAAAATTACATTTAAGAAAAGGGAAAGATATCGTACGGAAAGCAATACCGTATGACGAAAAATAGAATTTGAACTGACGGTTTTAAACCGTTTATGGCTGGAGCGGAAAACGGTGAAAAACCGTTTTGTTAACAAAACAGCTTTAAATTGTCAAATATACGGAAAAAGTCCGGGAAAAAAACGGATATTTTTTACAGTGTAATGATCATGATGATGTGAAACTTTTAACAGACTTATTCGACTTACTCGCAGGATTGAAGCACTGTTACTTTCATTACTCCAAGCATGCCGATTAAAGGATGGAATGAACTTCCCTATCGGTTGGATGTATGCCTTTTTTATGTTTTGAAACAATAATGCAGTTTTTATGCCTCTAGTAATAATTCGTTATACATGTGAATATATATTTTCGAATAAAAATCATCAGCACACATGTCAAAATAGTCTTCTATAAATTTTTACTCTAAAATAAAATGAAAAAAACTGTTTGGAGACAAAACGAAAAAAAACTATTAATTTTCCGTTTGGCAGACGATTTCTTTATTTTCTCAGTTAAAATTCCCTTTTCAAATTATCATTTGTGAGTGAAAAAATTGTTTTCCTTTAGCCATAAAAGACTGTATTTATAGAAATCACTTTCTTGTATATATCATTATTTTTTAACAAGAAAGTATAAATTTTAAAAAAGGCAGGGCGCTTGCCAAAACTAATTGGAGTTCTGAAGAGTAATTCCATTAAGCGAAAACAAGGTCAAATACAATTTCCTTCTCGGCATGTGGGCGCCAGAAGTCCATTTCTGGAGTCAGAAACTGAAAGAAAATCTATTACTTACTTATTTTCGAAAGAATTGTGCACTATAATACGATATTTTTTAATAAAAAATATGAAAGTCCTAACACAAAATAAAGTAGGTTATTATCAGATTACTCATTTCTTCTTTTTTCTTTCTACAGAATCCTAAGAAGGCGGATATTGCCGAGTTTTTTTTCAACTCCTAAGAATGGAGATCATTATTTTGCTCGTTAAATCTCTTTTGGAAGAGAATATGGAAAAGTTTTGCAATATACAACCGTTTAGTTTATTTATATTAATGTCCCTTTTTGAAGCAGCACGAGGGTTGTTTTGGGACGGATCTCGTAATTTTGAACCTTGGTCAGACAACGAGGACGACACCTGAAACAATATACGATAGAGAGTTATACAATCAAAAGAGTCGGCAATGGATACGTAGAATTAAGGAGTCAAGTTCGGTTCCAAAAATCTTGAAGATTCTCAGCACAATTAACTTAATTATAAAGTGAATATTTTACATATAAATTACAGCATCTTTACATGATTAGGGAGAATAAAGGATTTAATTTAAGAAAATAGTTTTCAGAATTTTCTTTGTAGTTTAAAAGTGTCTAAAAATAGGGAGAATTTTATTTATTTCTCGCATACTTTCACATATGGATGTGTTCATAATTGATTGTGGCTATGTTATGTATCCAAATGTTTCCGAGTGACATCAAGAAATTTTTCTTAAAAGTATCCAAAGTTATCTTTTCCACTGATGGATCATCAATGATTTTTTTCAGTTTGTATTTTGGATATTTTCTGGCGATAACTTCGGAAACTATTATTAGAAGAATAGAATTTTCACTCCATATTAACCCTCTATTAGTCGCAATACCTTATAGATATGCATGCAGTCTGCATCTATTGGCTTCTTTTAACGCATTACATTTTGAATTTTTATTACAGAATGCTCATTTACATTCTTATTAGTACTAATTATTAGTTATAGGAAAAATTATAAAAAATGATGAAAATATCAAAGAAGTGATTTTATATCCGCGAGATTTTTTACGACCATTTAAGGATGAAAAGGACTGCGACTTACGGAAAGTTAAAATTCAAAAATTATCTATTTAATGATGCCGGTTTTCGTAATTTGGCCCAATTCCGTTTTTCATCGTCTCCCATCGGGAAGCACCACGAGTACGCGGATGAGGAGCCACCGGATAAGTAAGCGGGTTATCGCTTCCCTAGTGGGTATAGTAATGGTGTGGGTTGATATATCTCCATTGCGATGACAGGTGCGAGAGGGTTAGGGGCCAAGGTCGGTGATTGCCACTAGGACTCCACCCTCAGTTCCCGTACTAATGTCGTGACGACTATCATTCAATGGACTCCAGAAGGTACGGCTGGGCGAGAGTAGGTCTTTGATGGTTGTTTATTATCATATTATAATGAAGAAGCTCAAGCATAGTAAAAAACATCTCTTCCCGTTCACGTAATTGATCCAGAATTTCACACAAATCTGCAATCTTGGTGTAAAGACTACTCTGGGAGCTGCTCAAATAAAAGACATACGAAAGATACACTTTCTTTATTGAAAGTTATGAATAAATAATTAAGAAGTTAAGTAGAACGACTTGTCTACGAAGAAACAATATTCTAATACGACTACACGGGCTGACTGATTCATGACTTGAGTGGACATCAAAGTAGAGCATCGTATTACAGTATCGTTACCACATCTTTTTACACCGGCGTCACAAAAAGAAGTACTACAGTAAAACCAAGTAGAGCTTATATACTTGCTGTGACGTAGGAATTCGGAATACTTAACTGTTGCCAACAAACTGCAAGCAGAATTTCATCCGTTTAGCTGAGGTATTATGTTCACATACTCATGGATAAACACACACACGCATATTCATAATTACAACCGATGGAGTGTCCTCCACTCAACTTCCTCATTTGCTCCAATAAAGAGATGCCACTTACATAGCAGAGGATACTCCGGTCCGTTTCGTTTCTTGCGAGGGTACCAACCGAGGCAGGTGATCTGGGAGGAGCGTGGCATTCGACTGACCTCCATCTTGTTTGTTGCGTTTTTTAATTATCTTGTTCGTCTACAGGTGGATAGAACGCCGCCCCATGCCCCCGTGCCTGTTGCCATTACAGCTACCGAACCGGTAAAGAAAATCATCCAATGGAAGATTGTGACTCGAACTTTTATATGCATCTACAATAGGGTATTTTGTCTGCAGGCCAAATTTCATCCATCTAGTTCTTTCCTTTTTTGAATTATTATACAGTAAAACTTCGATTAAATGTCGCCGTCCTGACCAGGGCTGTGGCGTGTAACTGAAATCTTTTAATACAAATATACAGTCACGTGATTTCACTGCTGACTTGGGACGAAAATGAAAACAAAATTCTTTAAAAGTGAATAATGCACGCATATTGCATTTAATTTCACAAAACGATCAATATAAGAGTAGTAATGTACAGAAATGTATTATTATACTATAAGCCTATATTATTTTGACGACGACGGATAACAGAAACTGACGGTTAAACGAGTGACGGTTAATCAAAGTTTTACTGTACTGATAGAATTACAAAAATGTTTTTCTTACTCACAGACAGATTGACTGATATGACAAAAAAAGACTTTTTTGGACCCGAGAAACACTGAAGAAAAGGAGATTCACTAAAATCTTTCGTTAAATCTTTAGGCGATAATTATATTTTCTCTTTGTATATTTCGTGTACGAGGAAGTGAAAAATAGAAGCGACGTCATTTTGGTCATACTTCCTGGTTGGTTATAGCAGTTCTCACACAAAGAATTTGGCCGAACGGTGTGATACATTAAAGACAATTTCCTGAGAAAATCAGATCTATGCCATAATGCTATATCGAAAACGGGGTGTAATTATAAGGCGGTTAAGGGAAATGAATGATGTTAATTATTGATTTCTCATGAATATTCAGATATCTTTATAATTTTTGCTAAAAATATATTGGTGGAATTCCCATTTAAAAGTCAGTTTGGAGAATAATTCTTTAGAACTGTAGCTTTATCTTCTTTTATTCGGTTGTTATCTTTAAAAAAATCTTTGTTTCGGATCATTTTAATTCCATATCGTAGATTTAATTTGAAAAAATTATTTCCCACGTAGTGCTAGAATTTTGATTTTTTTTTCAAAATATATAATGTTTAAAATCAGTTACAGGTAATGCTAGAAATTCAAATAAGTTTACAAAATTGATTTTTTTCTTTGTTTAAATAACATTATTTAAGTTTAGACTAAACGGAGGAAACCTAAGAAAGCTAAAAGCTATCGTTTTAATCAAATATTCTCGACGATCGAGACTTTTATAATGAGATTTCGTAAAACTTCATAACTTTACAAAATCGCCGATTATGTATCAAATGAATTCCTACTGCAATAATTTTCACTGATATTTCAATAAATAAAAACCAATTTATGATGAATTTATTTCTGCTCATCAATGAAAAAAAATTACCATACATTTATTATTTAATTCCAGAGCTTAATTTTTATTTTGTTTCGTAATTTTTTCCTTCAAAGCGGAACGCAAATGTTGGCCAGCTTCTCCATCAAAGTCTTTCAGGAAGGCACCTCTCCCCATAATTGGAGCTAAGTAAGATTTCTCCCTCTTGTGTTATCTAGGTACCCCAACGTCGCGTTAGTGAACAGAAGATGCCATACTTCACCTTTATTATGAGTCCTTGACTCATAGATTTTTACAAATATATTTAAGCAAATGGGATTAAAACCACAATAATAAAGTTCCTATTATGCATTATTTGTAAAATTTTCAAAATAAAATATAATGTACACTACTGTTTATTTTCGTTCATACTTTATCTTAAATGCCACTACAGCTAATGGATCCAGTAAGAGCGGTGAGGCACTCTTATATCTCACTAGGGATGGGGAAAACCTACCGGTTTAAACCGAAAACCGTTTTTTTTTTGTTTGTTTCTGTTAACCGGTTTTTTCTGTTTTTTTGCCCCTGTTTAAACCGGTTATTTATTTTTAAGCTGAAAACCGGGGGAAAAACCCTGCAAAATCAGCTATCAAAAGATAGGCTCGATTTTAGGTTCGAGTTATGAAGTCTTGAATTTCATCTTTTTGGGCCAATAAACGGCCACCGCTTCCTCGAGGCGGACATTGAGATGGTCTAAGATAGTCGTAGTCAAGCTTTCATAACTCGATTAGTTTTGGTCGCAGAAGAGTGGAACATTTTGTTTAAAATTTCAGTGTACCAAAAATATTTCTATAAATGTGATTAATAGGAGCGAGGGACTGTATATAAATTTAGATATAGTTTTTTTATTATTATATATATAGACGCAAACAACACAAAATACGATTATTTGCGTCTGTACTCTGTAATTTCTTTTTTCATTTCTCTACAATACTTAATACAATTCTTAAAATTTTGTCTACAATACTTACTTATTGTATTAATTACTCATTTATTATTATTACTTATTGTTTTAATTATTTATTTATAATCATTACTAATTACATTAATTAATTATTGCATTAATATTCACTTATTGTATGTCATTATTATTAAAAAATTCTGTCAACAAACGTTGCTTTAAAAAAAAAACCCGAAAATCGGTTTTTTAAAAAACCTGTTATTTTGAGCGGTTTTAACCGCCAGGTTAAGCCGGAGGTGAAAAAAACCCGACAACCGTTTTTTTTTTTTTTTTTTTTTTTTTTGTAATAACCGCTATCCCTACATCTCACACCAAAAACTACACCCCATTTTAATATAGAATATAGCCATACATGACTAAACTTTATGAAGAGAACCTTACGTGCACGTAATAAACAAAAGATCAAATTGTAAAAAAGAAAGATGAAATATAATTAAAAGCATTGGATTAAAGGATCAATACCTTTTATAGTGCTTGCCCATTATCCTCAATGATTAAATATTTATAATAATTTTTAGAATCCAGATTATTAGACTTAGTAGCAGTGAAAGAAAACTATGATTCGTTTGACATTCGATGATAGCAGAAAGTTGATAATGCGAAGGTTATCAGATAAAGAAAAGACTGATGGCTGAAAACGTGCAGAAGAATGGAACAACGCTCAGAAAAAGAGCACCTGGAATAAAAATAATGTGCATCTGAATTTAAAATTATCTTTCCGTAAAATAAGAAAATGTGCTGAGCTATTACACTGCAACCTTTATTTGTAGCTCATCAGGTATAGAAAATTTAAAAAATTACTTGATCACAACAAGCCATTCAGTTTTTTCTTGACGGAATGATTAAAACTTTAGAACTTATAAGCTCTTTTGTACGGATGAAATAAATAAAGTTCATCTACTTTAAAACAGTTTTTAATAACATTACAGAACATACCATCTTACACATTGTAATCAAGATCTAAACATTAAAGTTATCAGGTTACTGCATCATAAATATCTATTCATGCCACCGGGTAAAGCCCCTAGAAGTAAGGTTGCCATACATCCCGTATATACGGGACAGTCATCGTATTTGACTACTCAGTAAGATATTACTGTTTGTCCCGTTTTCTCCCTAAACTCTGCGTCAATATAATTTTAAAATGACTTGCACGCAATTTTATAATTATGTGAAAGAAGACTATGATATAGTTAAGAAAGTAAAATCAACTCTAAAATATGACTAAAAGGATTAGCCTCGCATCTATTTTATTATTCTACGTACTCATTTAATTAGATGGCTTAAATTTTATTGATTTTTACCAGATTATTTTATTTATTATATTATTTTTTAATTTATAAACCATTACCTATCCACTTATTTCCTCTTTTATTTATTTAGCACTTGAATGTCCCGTATCAATGCTTGGCAATTATGGCAACCATATCTAGAAGCTTCCGTTTCGCAGCACTTAACGATTGATGGCAAAAAGTTATTTCGTGTCGATGGTAGGGAATTTTAGTGTTTCAAGTGGTTATTCAATATCCTATTTAGCGACTGATTAATGTAGATGACAATGAAATAAAGGTGATCAATTCAATCTATCCACGCCTCCGTTTCCACACCACTTAATTTCAAACATAAAAGTACTTCTACTCTAATTCAAAAGTTATACTGCTTCTAATTTGATTTATGAGTCGCGCAAATCGTTTCTTTGCTCGAACGCCAGTAAAACTGCTGAACTAGCGAAAATAAGTGAATTTCCCGTTTCGAATACATAAAAGCTGTGAGCGAGTTTCTAACTTCTTGTTTTTATAATTTAATGTTCTCCGGTGAAAGCGCAATTCCAAGCGCTGAGTTTTTCAACATCGGGTATGGATTGGATTTGCTTAAGACATCATATGAAGAATTTAAAATCACTTCACTCTCTTTCATTCTCTAAAGAAATATGCTTCAAGAGACCAATAAAAAGATTTGTTTACTTTCTCCCGACTGCCACTCCTTTAAGATGACTCTACACTTCCAACCAATTTATATTATATACTACCTCTGTCCCATACTAATAGTAGCAAGTGAATATTTAAACGGGAATTATTGGTGAATGCAGCTGTAAGTTATGTTGTAGCGCAAAACTGAGAAGCCTTCAATCAAAATCAATGCTTCATGACATCTGTCATTTGTTTTGACACATCTTTCAATTTTTAGATTAACATAATTATCACGAATTATAATTATTTTTCTAATTTTATCTGCTGATCGAAATCAATTGTTTTATTTCAGTTGAATATCAACCCATTGTAAAAGTAAGATGAAAGAAAGAGAGTTTTTAAGCGAAGATCGAGTTGCGATTGTCCAGTTCATTAAGCTCACGGATATAGGGAAAGCAAAGTTTCGCAGCCAAGGGACCCTACGTACGAGTTTAAAATGCAGTAACCAAATTATTGAAAATTCCAGAAACTATCT
Source organism: Araneus ventricosus (assembly GCA_013235015.1). NCBI lineage: Eukaryota > Metazoa > Arthropoda > Arachnida > Araneae > Araneidae > Araneus > Araneus ventricosus. Next base: position 107,675 of record BGPR01002429.1, on the reverse strand, counting down.
GAACACTCAAAATAAAAATTAGGAGTAATATTTTAAATTTATTGTTTAATTTAATCTAGTTTTTTAATAATAAATGTTGCGTACTATATTTATTTTATTTTGATACTATTATTATGGGACAAATTAAATTCATCAACTGCTACTATTGTTATGGGACAGAGGGGAGTATGAAGTTTGAAATATATTGTGCATTACTGAATATTTATATTTGTTACACATACAATTTATATTTCTTGTATTTATGTTTGTTACTAAATTTGCACCATATACAGTTTAATTCAAACTCTTTATTAGTTTATAATTAATTATTCAAAAGTTTAGAGTTAAATTTTAATGCAAAGCGTTATTATACAAATTCTGAAGCAATATTTAATACTTTTTCTATTTTAAAATATTGCAAACTGATTTACATTCTCATTTAAAGCTCGCACAATTCTCTTTTAGAAAATATACGAAAACTTTCACATTCGCTGTAAAATAGCATACTGTACTCAGAATGAAATAGAGTTATAAAGTAGAAAGATTTCAAAAATGTGAGCACAGATATTAAATACCTCTGAAATAAAGTTCGATAAAATAAAATTTTGAATACTCGATTTCTCCGTTTCCTGTATAAAGCAGGTCATTCACATCTCTTCCAAAATTGAATTTTTGGAACACGGGAATGAATCGTCAGTTTTAAAAACCGATGGAAATTGGCATAGCGGAATGACAAAGCTGGAATTCAAACGAACTCAAAATCCAACACTCCATGCGCTGATTCCAATTTGGGGCCTCGATTTGAGGGTAGCTGCACATCAAAAGATCTGCCTGCATTGAGACCTCGTGTCGAGGGTAGAAATGAAACTCGAAATTTCCCGCGTAGGGGAAGAGGAGGGTGGGTGGGTAGAATTCTGCGACTTTGAACCTTGCCTCAGAACAAAATTTGGAGCCTCCGTGGATGACTTGCCTCATTTTTCGACTTGAATGGATGAAAAAACAAGTCTTGGGACAACTGAAATGGAATGGAGTACAGATGAATGTCCAGCTTAAGGTTTATTTTGGGTTTAACTCCGTCGTATAGAGATTGGAAACCATCATGTATTTTGTAACAGCAGTTCTTTCCTTTGACCCATAAGGCTCAAAACAGACGGCAATTCCAAAAGTGGATTTTTAGGGCTCAGGGAGTTCTAAAAGAAACATCATGGAGATTCATCAAAATCTCAAGGCCGAAGTTTTTAACGACTACAATACTTTCTATTTGTGTACGAGAAAGCAATTAACGAAATTCTACAGCAACAAACGATAATTCTTTTTAATGCATTCAAACAAAAGTTATCCGCTTCCTCGATAGTGGTCGTTAGCAGGTCTTTTATTTAGTATGCTAATGAACGCGATATCGTGTTGTAATTGCGTTGTTCTACGGTGCATCGGCGGGTCTCAATTCAGTGGAGAAGAAAATAAGCTGCCACGATGAGTTTAGAAATATCTTTTTGAGTTGTTCTGCTGCAACTTCCTCTGTTCAGATCGAAAATGAGTGACAACCACCGGCTTCTTTTCCTCAAAAGCAGTGTCCAGTTCCTCTTCGGCTCCGAGCGACAGGTGTGTGTGGATATGTACAGGAGCACTGAACCCCGACAATGAGCTGTGTATGAATTTACACCCCGTCTTCGCTTTCTAAATATAGGTTTTGCGTCAACAGATGAGTGATTATTTTATTTCCGAAGATCTAAACACCGAATCTCATTAATTCGGTTTTACAAAAAATAAAGGCGTGTAAAATAATTTCGTAAAAATTGTTTTCTTGTTTACTAAAGCGTTAATATTTAATCTGCTGAGAATCAAATATAAACAAAGGATCTGTTATCTTGATTTAAGTTTCATTTAAAAAAAAGATCCATACTAGACAGTGTGAATGCACAAATGTAGATTTTAAATTAGAAAATTGAGAGGTTCAAAATGTCAAAAATCGTCCGAAATTGCGATTTTTTACTCGCTTTTCTTTAGCTTGACTTGTTTCATGTTTGCGAAGATGTGATCGATTTTTCACTAGCTTCCTGATATGCTAGAGTTCAGAAATTTATATAGTTGTGTGTTCTCGATGACACTACACTTACTTTAATACGTTCAGGACTTCATTATCAATTTATAGCTTAATTTTATTTAAATTTTTATTCAACACACATGACTCTAGCTGCTAGTGAATTTGATAAAACAAATTAATTTCAAGATGCCATAATATTTATAGTAATGAATAATGAAATAAAGTTAAAATTTTAAAAAATAGAAAAGATAGAAATTAAAAGCGCTTTTATTAGTTATTATTATTTTATTATTATTTTTTGATTATTTTTGTTATTATTTTTTATCAAGTAATTGGGCTCAAAACAAAAACGTGTAAGCGTGATACGCTGAGCACAACACGAGAAGGAAATTAATCCGCTGTAAATATCATCAAAAAGAAAATTCGTAAGCATTCAGCAAAAATTAAAATATATTTTATAAATATGATTAAATTTCCAACCTATTTAGAATATTTTTATCAGAACCTCTCGGTTTGGTGTTTATATTTTGACCCTCATATATTTGACAGAAATTTATACATTACTTTCTATATAAGAAGATATATATTATAAAAGAATATGTTTAAAATACTTTTTTAAATTTCTATTGGTTTTATCAATAAAGAGAATACTGACAATTTGCTGTAAAAATAACTTTTTATGCATGGGTGGCTTATGCAATGATATTGCACCATTTTTCAGTTATGATGTTATTTATACTTGTCTGTACTGGGCCTCTGTTATGTAAAAATATTGTATGTCGACGACCACTAAAAAGCTCAAAATCAGGGCTGAAGTGTTGCATCATGGTTAGTAGCAATTGTTCGTCATATTTTCACTTCATGTTTGCTCAAAATTATGATAAACAGAAATGGCAATATTTCAGAACTTTCCATGCCTTCTTTACAGCTCTAAAAATTTGCGAACAAATTCTTCGATATTTTACTCAAAATAATTTTTTTTAATATTGCTGAATCAAGCTAGCTCGTTTATTTTTGGACAGCTGCAAAAATCTAATCTGATCTGTTCAAAATGTCCATTGGACATTTTTATAATTAAAAAACTGAAACTTTTATCCCACAGGTTATATACTTAGAATGATATAACTTCCATAATAAGTTGTTTATGAGTAATATTTTCTTATATTGAAGCCATCGTACTTGATAACATCATGAGCTTTCTGAAAAAGTGGTTAGGAAGAAGTAAGTTCTTGAATCACGTATTTCAAACAAGTAATGAATTAACCAAATATAAAGAAGTCGATTCTGGGCAAAACTAAAAACGTAACTGCGAATATCATACATCTGCTCGTTGTCTTACGATGTGGGGTAATTCAGCATTTCGAAATGCACTTTAAAAAGGAAATAAGCTGTTCAAAGCAAGTAAGTCCATGGAAATGCTGGCTCGAGTTCTATTATAAAGTCTGAAGAGAATATTAAGAATGTCCAAAGCATTGGAAGCAGCCATTATAAAATCCGCGTCAGTCTAATATAAATAATAATTCTTTTTATTTATTTATTAAGTAGTATTTGTTGTATTTTTAAGAAGATATATTTTCTTTCTTTACCCTACTTTTCAAATAAAATATAGTAAAATAAAATGTTAATAATTCTCTTTAAATAATAATATATATTTAATTCATAATATATATTAAATGATGATAAATATTTAAGCAATAACTGCTCGTCAGTCTTTTCTTGAATTGAAATATTCACCCCATGAGAACACTATCACTGTCAACAAATCCTATTCCTTGCATTCGTCAAAACTGCTCTTCCGACAGTATTAACAAGTGAATAATCTATCTCAGACAGCTCTATAGCCAGTATTTCCCGTGTTCAAACATAAATTTAACTTTTTCGAACAACGTTACTTAATACAATTTTTATTAGACTAATCTAAAAGACCTACTCATTCATACATTCCCTGCAGTAAATGTTTCATGTTTCTCGCTTTTTTATATCTAGTTCAAAGGTGATAAGATTCTGGCATGTTTGAAAAATAATGACACAGGTAAAACACAGTTATTCCAAGCACATCTTCCACCATACGAAAATTTGATATCAGTCGGCATAAAAAAGGTTTTAAAATTCTGAAATCATACGATCTGATTAAGCATCACCCCAGTTATTTCGCCTTCGTGAATTTTATACTTTACGTTAACCTAATATGTCTAATCCCACCCTCGGGCAAATTGAAGCCGACAGATAAATTCTAACCTATCAAGTGCATCAGGAATTTTGTCAAGCACTTAATTTGAGTATGAAGTCTATAGCCATGCTATGCACATTCATCTCGTAGTTTTAAAAATTCCTGTCGACAAACCGGAAGACAAAGGTAGATTCCTTGTTGTCTAGGTATACTACTTGTACACACGAAGGATCTTCCGTGAAATTAAGTCTCGAAGCCGAAACTGTACCACGGGACCACGGTAAAGGAAAAAAGGATAAGTTGTTGTAATAAAAGAAGGCTCTAAAGCAAAGGTTCCCAACTTATGGTACGCGTACCTCTGGGGGTACGCGAAGGACCGTTTGGAGGTACGCGAAAGACCGTTTGGGGTACGCCAAATCAGAATTGTTAATGGCAGAAACAAGAAAACATTAAGGGATTAAAAAAGTTTTTGTTTCTTCAAGTGAGTACGTGCTATTTAATAACTATACCACTTGAATAGTTGATTATTACGAAGCGTAATTTTTAGCTATACTTTAAAGTTAGCTATACTGTATATTACAATGTTCTTATCTACGAGTGGGATTATCGCCTTTTAAGGGGTGGCAACTATCAAAAAACTTTTAGTACAAAAATTATTCATTATGATGAGACAATTATTTGCCTGATTTGTATAATCTTTTTATTTTCAATAGTTGAGTAGTTATAGGGAAATGAAAATTTCAACCTCCTACAATTTCCTTCCCTTTTGAGAGGATGACCCATCTACGAAGTAGTCCCTTCAAAATCTTCCCTACAATATATCTCCTCGCCCATTTAAGAGGGGTGGCTTTGATTCTAGGGACCATGATCGGTGAAGATATGAAGATATTTTACGGAAGTCGTATTACGGCAGCCATTGCAATAGGTAGTCTTCCTTAAAGGAATCTACCTAAAAATCCTCCATAAGCGGAAGTTCGTGATTGAATGTTGATCGTCGAACTGAAATTTGTCTCTGCAAGGTTTCGTCAATCAGCCGGTAATATGGATAATCCTTCCCCCCCCCCCAAGTCTGCATCTCCTGTTTCAGAAATACTTCTGAATATATTTCGCTAAAAGGAGATTTCCAAAAGTAAAAATTTTCAAGTTGTCATTTTTAATATGTAATTTTCCACGAACTCCTACAACACTTTTTTCATTCTTTGTATTAATATGTTAAATTAAACCAGTTATAAATAGAACCCTGTCTACTCTTGACCCTGATAGGCGCTTGAATGAGCCATAATTTCAAAACATCACAATCCTTTATTTCCACCAGCGGTCAAATAGATGAGGACATGACACAGTTAAAGCTGGGAATTCACGAGCGTTCCGTTTCCATTTAGAGCCCATTGTTCCAAAACCGGTCGACAAGGCCAAAATCTGTTGAGAATTGACGCGGTGTGGTCGAAATGTTAGGAATTTCATTCGGCGCACTAGGCCATAAATCTGAAATGCGATGGTAGGTAAAGGGGAGCAAGCTTCTCTCACAAAAGCGAAAACCACAAAATGAGGGAGGGGCAGTGAAGTTCTCTTAAGGTACATGAATTGGAAGAAGAACATTACGTATTCGTCCTTTAGCTGTGATCTGGTTGCTGGATGCGGCCTGACAGGCTGCTGGATGTTCTCCTACAGGGAAACACAAATTTGACCAGTTTCCCATGAAACTCCTCCAGGTATGAAACTTATATCCATATATTGGAAATTAGCTGCCTTTGGCAACCAAATTAGCTAAAAATATTTGTTGTGTTTAATAACACTTAAATCTCTTATACATAACCTGATATTCATGGTTCTCTTGACAAAGTATTTTTAGACTTCAAATTGTGATAGACATTTGAACCATGTTATTTACCTGTTCTATTTATTGCGTACATGAACCTCCTTAATGAGTCCGGCCGACACTTATGGCGTCACATTTGAATGCAAATGTAACTGTCCACGTCATCTGGCATCTAACACATTTCCTTATTTCTGATGTGAAAATGCACAGTTGATTTCAATATTAAAATAATACGGCTCATTTTATTTGTATTATTTGAGGACGTCTAACAGCATGTTAGATGGACTGAAACATGTTAATAAGAAAATTCAAGTATAGCCAGAATAATCATCCAGCATAACGGCTATATTGCTTAATATCTATATATATAACTCAACGTATGTATGTATGTTTGTTCTAGAATCACTTCCGAATGGCTAATCCAATTTTGATGAAACTTTGTACACAAGTTCCTCATTAGCTGTCTTGAAATACTGCAAGGGCAAATAATCCCTAGCCCAGTCCCTCGGGGAAGGGTAGGGCAAACATGTAACAAATAAGCCGACTGACATGCTTGCTAATTTTGATGAAACTTGGTGCACGTGTTCCTCACTACATGACTTGAAGTACTGTAGGGGCAAATAAGCCCTAAAAGAATCTTTCAGGGCAAATTCTCCAAAATACATGTTACTAATAGGCCGATTGACTCGTTTGACGATTTCGGCGGCAAGGGCGATTTTGATGAAATTTGGTTCTCGCACTTCTAATTAGCCAAGTAAAAATAATATTGGAATAAATAAACGCTTAAATCCAATCCGTCAGGATAGTATGGGGCAAAGTCTTTAAAATAAATTCAATAAATTTGCAGATCGGCATGAAATTTGATATAGTTGGCACAGTTTTGATGATATCGAGCACATATATTCCTCATAGGCTGATTGAGAATAGTGTGTGAATAAATAAACTAATCCAATTCCTCAGAGAAGGGTAGGGAAAAATCTTGAAAATGCATGTGAACACTTAGGTGGATTGACATTCTGTTGGATATGACTAGGAAGATTTTGATGAAATTCGGTTCATATTTTTTCAGTGGCTGATTAAAATTACTCTATGGATACATAAAACTCAATCCGTAAGGTAGGGTGGGGTTAAGTCTTTTAAATACATATGACGAATGGGTCTGTTGACATAAAAATTGCTACGGTTGGGGCAATTTTGATGACACAGAGTACCTATGTTCCTCAAAGGTTGACTAAAAGTAGTGTATGGATAAATAAAAATCTTCAAAATACATGTAAACCCTTGAGCCGATTGACATGTTGTTGGATATGGCTAGAGCAATTGTTGGATTATGGTACATATACTTCTAATTAGCCAATTAAAAATATTAAAGGGGTAAATAAATGCCAACCTAATCTCTGAGATTAGGGTGAGACAAAATCGTTTAAATGCATTCGACAAATTTGATACGGCTGGAGCAGCTTGATTAAACTTGATACACGTGTTCTTTGCAGGCAAAATAAAAGAACTTTAAGGGTGAATAAATACTCATCCAAAACCTCATGTAGGATGGAGAAAATACGTAGGCCGATTGACACGAAACTCGATACTGCTGGAGAGTTTTCGATGGAATTGGGTAAGCATGTTCCTCATTAACCGACATGAAGTACTTTAGGGTAAATAAGGCCTAATCCAGTCCTTCAGTGAAGGTTGGAGAAATGTCTCCGAAATACACGTAAAAAATTGACTGATCGAAATGAAACTTAATTTGTAGGTTTCAATAATGCTCAACTAAAAGTATGGAGGGGTTAAATCGTTTTCAGTCAATCCTTTAGGATGATAACTACCTATAAGACATGTAGAAATGGTTATTTAGAACGGCTGGAGCAGTTTTGTCGAAGCATGTTTCATTAGTTGGTTTTAGACACTTTAATTGTCGAAATTTTAGTTAAAAAATGACTGGCACATTGTTCAACAACAACCACAAAATATCGTATTGGGAAATGAGCTGTATCTCGCACTCTTCTGGGTTGGATGAAGGTGAGTCATAGGAGGGCATTTATCAAATGGCCAATTAGCATGAAAGTTTTATGTCCTGGGTTCCCGAAATAATAAGATGCCCCCCAAAAAACTGGCAAACAATGCAGGAAATAAATCTTAATACTCTATATTATGATTTATGATAAATGAAAAATGCTTTTTGTACTATTAATTTATGAACTAATTCATAAAAATATTAATAAACAAAAAACAGTTATTTATAAAAATGTTTCTTTCCTTCCAAAAGATTTTGACCTGAATAAGACCGGTCAACGCCGGGTGCTCTGCTAGTATATCATAAAATGAAGTAAGAAAGTAAAAATTCATAACGACATTGCCAAAAAATACAAGAAAATAAACAGAATCCTCATTCCTTAGCTATCTACAATGGAAGAAAAACATGCAATAAAACATAAGAAAGGCGCAGTTCGGGTCCGTGCGGTAGATTTTTCACGAAAACGTCGGGATACAATCGTAAAACAAGTATTTCGTATAAATATGTAATTTAATTATCAACCTCTTTAATACAATATTTACACAGAGTAGTATAATGGTTACAGCATAGATAAATCACAATCTACCACAGACCCTTGCTACATTGTGGTAGATTGTGATTTATCTATGCTGTAACCATTATACTACTCTGTGTAAATATTGTATTAAAGAGGTTGATAATTAAATTACATATTAATACGAAATACTTGTTTTATGATTGTATCCCGACGTTGTCACGAAAAATCTACGGCGCTGACTCGAACTGCGCCTTTCTTATGTTTTATTTAGAGTAGCTTTTGATGGCGCCATCTGTTGACAATATATAGTGTTTATTGAGAACTTTTAAAGTATACACTGCGAGAAACACATCGTTGCGATGTGGTTGGATGGGAACCAACTGAAAGATTTCAACAGAACTGCAAGAGGAAATACCACCAATAAATCAAACCAAAAAAAATACATAACAACCAGAGGGCACGAGCGAAAGGAAGACGCAATGGCGCCAACATTCCGCCAACCCCCTTGAGATATCATTTCAAAATTACAGTAAAACAACTGACAAAAATGAAATTAATAAAAATACAATAAATGAATTATATGCATGTAAATTAAAATATCAATACAATTGAAAATAAAAAACAATACAATACAAACTTTCTTGATGAACTTACAACAAATAATTTTAGCATTGCAGCAATTAATTACACAATATGATATACAATGATTTTATTCACATGGTAATAAACAAATTTTTGATATTGATCTTTTTGTGACTCCTCGGGGAGTTTTTACTATTACTACTCTGACTTTGCCGTCTGATCCATAAATCAAATCGTGCATTCTTCCCATTTTCCAATTGCAAGGGGGAAGATTATCTTCTTTTAAGAGAATCATAGAGTTTTTGATACATTTTGTTTCTCAAATTGCCATTTGTGCCTGGCTTGCAAATTGTTTAAGTAGTCTAATTTCCATTTTTTCCAAATAATTTGGACCATTTTGCTTAATCTTTGCCATTGCGATAATAGATTATCTTGTCTATCTGAATAATCTGGATCATGAATACTGTTTATGGGACGACCGATTAGAAAATGGCCTGGGGTCAAAATTTCAAAATTGTCTGGATCAGATGACAAAGGCGGCAGTGGGCGACTGTTTAAAATACCTTCAATTTGAATAACAATAGTCAAAAATTGTTCAATTGTTAAACGTGAATTATCAACAGTTCTTTTTAAATGGTGTTTGAAAGATTTAACACCCGCCTCCCATAAGCCACCGAAGTTAGGTGATCTTGGTGGAATAAATGTCCACGTCACTTGTTCATTTGTTAAATAATTGGCTAATGGCTCTGGAGGTTTACTAAACATACTTTGCAAACGTTTTAAATCTGAATTGGCACCTTTGAAATTAGTTGCATTATCAGTACAGATGGATGAACTAGTACCTCTTCTACTAAAAAATCGTTTTAACGTTGCAATCATTGCATCTGCAGTTAAGTCAGTGACTGTTTCTAGATGGATAGCCTTTGTAGCAAAGCAAATGAAAACAGCCACATAACATTTTTGATAAATACCTTTCCTTTGACCCTTGTATTTGATATAGAAAGGACCACAAAAATCAATCCCTACATGAGAAAATGGATAACTGGGATTAACTCTATTTGTTAAGGGGGGTTTCCCATAATTTGGGTTACAATTCTTGGTTTATTTTTTGCACATATGATAAAATCATGAATAATTTTTCTGGCTGTATTTTTGCCAGATAAAGGACAAAATTCCTGTCTAACCAAATATAGTAAAGTTTGCGTTCCGACATGTAAATATGTAAGATGAAAATACTGAATGACTAACAATGTGAATTTATTATTCTTTGGGAGCAAAATAGGAAATTTTTTATCAAATGACAAATCAGCATTGTTTAACCTTCCTCCCACACGCAAGATATTGTTTTCATCTATAAGTGGATTCAAACAACTTACCTGACCCTTGGTAACAATTTCACCCTTTTCAAGAGATTTTATTTCAACCCTAAAACAAGTTAGCTGCACTAATTTGACTAAAGTTAACTTGCAACTGCAATTCCTTTATAGTTAATGAACCTAAACACCTACTGGTACTTCTCAAATTAATGAAAAATCTGAAAATAAAATCTACAATTCTAATTAGTTTACAAAAATTATTTGAAACATTAAGAAGTTTATCTAAAAATGATGAATCCACAGTTGAAATTAAACTGCAATTAGTCAAGTTTTTGAGTTCAGATAAATAAAGTTTATCAGAAGAAACGTCTATGTTCTGAACAGGAATTTCCAATGAATTATCTTGCGACATTTGAGGGCCATGCCACCACAAAGTCAACTTTGCGAGTTCTTCAGGATCTGTTCCCCTAGAAATAATGTCAGCTGGGTTCAGGTGAGACGATATGTGTCGCCAGTACAGTACTTTGCATGGAAGTTACTGTTTTTTCCTCCAATAACTTGATTTGTTTTTTAATCTTTATGCGAGATTTAACAATGCTTTCACTAAATTCCTCACTTTCATTTATTTCTTTATCATACTCATTTGGATCCGAAATAGATGCTTCTATTTTAGAATTCAATGAATTTAGCGAGCTGTCCTTAGCGTTTAACTGCTCTAAAAGTTCAACAAAATAGTCAATTTCTTTTGCTTCCGCGCGCGCGCGCGTTTCAATGAAATTATCTAATTCTGAACTTAATTTCGTAATGGCATCTCTAATTGATGAGCGCTTTCTAATGAGTTTTTCTAACTTTTCCATCCTTGCGATTAAACAGGAAAACAAAGTTAAGAGATTGCCCTACCTTGCTGATGATGCGACGATGATTATCCAATCACAGTTGTGAATAATCCCTTTGTGAGCACTGTTGCATTGGGATAAACTGTTATTTTTAATCCAATCGCGAGCACAAACACTATGAATCAAATATTCCGTTTGACGTTTTTAAAATGCGATGTCTCATGCGACTAAATGTACATTTTCTTTTTTTTAAAAATGCGATCGCTTCGCTCGACGTTGACCAAAAATGTTTATTGAGAGCTTTTAAAGTATACACTGCGAGAAACACATCGTTGCGATGTGGTTGGATGGGAACCAACTGAAAGATTTCAACAGAACTGCAACAAGAAATACCATCAATAAATCAAACCAAAAAAAATACGTAACAACCAGAGAGCGCGAGCGAAAGGAAGACGCACTGACGCCAACATATAGAATTACATTTTGCATATGCGCAGTAAAACTTTATTTACTACAAATGCTAATATTTTCCGTAATATTCAAATTTTTGAATTCAAATTTTAATACAATGTTTCTATAACGTATTTTCAAGTATTCTGTAAGTTTCGTACAATTCGAAAGAGAACTATGTATGTTATAATAAAAAAAAATGAAGAGTTTGAAATTTTTCAATTTAATGTCGATTTTTACTTATATTCTGATAAATATTTTTATTGCCTCACTTTGGGTCCTGGTAATACTCCTCAAGCTCTTTAAAATGACACGAATCAACCTTCTAGCTAAACGCGTTTCACGCTGCGCTTATTTATAACCTCACATAAAGCTAATTCATAGCAATCATGCACATGCGCCTACACTGGTACTATGACGTCACAGGCAAAACAAATACTATGAGACAAATTCTTACAGATATGATCTATCCGTTGTGGGGTCAACTATTCTTTTCGCATTATTAGTCTCGCAGTTATTAGCGATTCAAACCTGACAGTATTTTGTCACACAAGAAAGTTCGCCCGACTATCACTGTAACGAGCGGAAAGACGTTTTCACGTCAAAATATTTGTAGAAACAATGAAAACGGTTTGAATCTCATTGCAACAAGGCTAGATATACCAGACCAAGTCAGATTAGGACTACAGTAGAATTTCGATCATCCGGGCCTTTATCAACCAAGCCGTAACCAGAAGAATTGTGTTTTTCAATTTTTAATAACCAAAGAATTTTTCAGAACAGAGTGTCGAAGTTGGTATTTTAGACCATTTTCACAGTTTTAAGGCTTGAAGAAGGTCATTATCGGGAGGCAATTTTTTGCAACTCGAGAAGTTATCTAGATAAAAAATAAAAACACAGTTCCATTCTTAAGTACTTCAATTAGGGACATTCGCGAATTCTCTTATCAAAACTAATTAATGTTTCAAAAAATGCAAGTTAGAAGTTTCATAACTAATAAAAGAGTTTATTAAAATGTTAATACGTGATAGAATTTGCGAACTTATTTTTTTATAATTTCATATAAACAACGTTGGAAAACCTTATCGAAAGAAAAGAAGTTATGGCTTAAAATTTAGCTTCTATTAATCGAGTTTTTGATTATACGAGGTGATTATGACTAGGATCAGATTTATACACTTCTATGCTCTAGGTCAAAGCAGTTAATTCTGCGCCCTCCGACTATAGAGATAGGCAAAGCAAATGTGCCACCAATTCATTTAATGTGTATGGATGTGCTTGAAAAACAGTGTTTTGTACGGTCTTTCTAAAATAGTACTGAAATTTGTAAATGCTCTTTATTGTAATTTTTTTATATTTGCGCCCTAGACCATGGCCTAGGTTGGTCCTACGGGAAATCTGGTCCTGATTACGACTCCAATTATATCAGATAATTTAAGTTCTACTGTATCACCAAGCACCACTTTCTCTATTTTGTGCACGCCACGACCATTTACAAAAGTAATATCATGTTCAAACAAGATAATAAAAAAGTTTCAGTACAATTTTATTTTATTTCCTAGGCTATGCAAATAACTTATATTTACCGAAAGAACAATACCACATACATATATTTTGCAATGAAAGCGGCCCAAACAAGAATTATTAATCCATCACAAAACTTACAAATCCCACATACAATTGAAAGTGGGACGCAATCCGGACAAACATACTTAAATAAATATCACTTAAGCACGGGCATTAATTGAAGCAAATCTGTATTCATCCACAACGACTGAAACACGCAAAAAAGCCGTTAGAAAACGAAAAATAATCACATTCGAATACTAAGACAGATAATGCAGCACATGTTCCAGAGCAGAGATTAAGTTCCTACAGCTTCCGTGAGGGCTGGCAGCTGAAAAAATGCAGAGAATTATCGGTCTGTTTACAATAGAAATATCGAACTGATTTTAGAGCCGCATAAAGCATTCTCACGCCACGTATTAAAGCTGCATAACAATGTCGAGTAAAATGTTGCAGAAGCTAGTCAGAACATTAAAGAAATACAGTGACAGTAATTCTAAAATTTTTTAACTTACCAATTATTTTAAAATATTAATATGGAATAAACGTCAAAGAATCATATTAAAAATAATTTTGAATTTCAGTGTTTTAAGAATGAAATAAAAGCTTGGGGGAAAACATGGAATGTAATAATATTTGGGACGAAGTTCCTTCAATCCAATCCCGCTAAATCGTCGTCGTAAATATTGAAAAGTACTTAGCAGGTTTAAGTGCCATTGAATAAATCCTGACAACAGTTACTCGGTTTAAAACTTAAGCCGGTCAATAAAGACCGTTCCATTCCACGCAAACGGCGTGGTAGCACTTCAAGCCATTTTTGGTCCATCCATTTAAGCAAATCATTCACGACCACTCCACGCAAACAAAATTCATTCACTTCCAGTCACTCGACTTCCCTACTCCCACATCCTCTGATTTCATCTGTCAACCACGCATCCCAAGCCGCCCCCCGCCCCCTTCACGTGCCTACTCCCGCCGCATATATGATCTGGCAGGAAAAAAATCCGGCATCCAAATGGAGTGATGGATATTGGGACGGGTTGGATATCCAACCTTTCGTTCCACACCACGCCATTTCTGCCAGTTTTCCCTACTGACGATAGGTTTTGGAGTGGAGTGGGCGAATTTGCGTAGCATGGAGCATTGGTGAATGACGAGCGTTAACCGAAAGGGTTGAAGATTTTCCACATTTGACTGTATCATATTCTAACCAGTGTCACACCAACAGGGAAAAAGGGAGCATAGATCCCTCGGGAATTTTTCTTGCGTTTATTCTTGTCTTATCGTAAATATTGTGAAGTACTTAGCAGCAGTAAGTGTCAGTGAGTAAATCCTGACAACGGTTACCTGGCTTATAACTTACATTGTTATATCGAGATTGTTGACGATTTTTCAAGGTTTGATTGTGTGATGTTGTAGCCAATGGCATAGTGATAGGGAGGGAGGGAGGTAAGGGCTGTAGATGCACCGGAGGACAGTCTTGAGAGGGGTTGGGGGTGGTCGCGAGCACCAGGAAGACAGATAATTAGTACATTTCTTTCACCTTATAAAGCCAAAGTGGCGAGATAGAGGCGAAAAAATACTACTCTTCGGATGCCATTTACCCTTTCTTACGTCACTGACTCTAACAACATATAGGTCTTTGGTTAATAGTATCTAATAAAAAATCTGCACCACAAAATGATTGCCTTTTGCGGAGTCGTTGAATAACCGGCGCTTCGACAGCTGTCGGGAATTAAGGTTGGAGTCCTAGTAGCCATCACCGGCCACAGCTCCACTCCTTCCTAAGGAGGTATGCCACGTCATCGGAGTGGAGATAACTGAACTCAAATTACTATACCCCCAGAGGAAGCGACACCTCGCTTACTTATCCGCCGGTTTCTCATCCACGTGCTCGTGGTGCCCCACGGAGGGAGTTTTTAGAAGTAAGTCAATAAAATACGGCTAAAACATGAAATTAATTTTCATTGAATTTTAATAGTCAACTAATCTGTAAAATAAATTATTAGTACAAATTATTTTGATTGAGTTACTATTTAATCCTATAAGAGAAATAAAGATTAGGCATAAAAATAAGTCCTGCATTATCTAAACCGTCGGAAAATAATTTTTTCACTGAAAATACATTGTGTTTAATGGACTGCATTACTTTCAGGAATTCTTAAAAATATATTATATTAATATTGAGAAACAGCACAAGTTAAGTAGTGAAAAAAAAGAGTATGTCCTTAAAAAATGTGTAAAAATGTGTTCCCTTCATCTACTGACAGAAATTTAGATCTCGTAAGGGATCTTTCGTAAAATATAAAGATGCAAGTATCATAAATTCATTATAATCTTGTATATATACACGAACTTCTGTTTCACAAGTTATATTTACAGCAATAACCTCGAAGTCCGCTATATTATTAAATTATGTATAAAAAATAAATGAAAGCCATTAGGATTCAAAGCAATGGTATAAGTTTCTTGTAGTATTTATTTATGTTCTCTCTCTACAACAAAGACAGACTTTTCTCCCTTCCAACTACGGCATCGATACATTTTTTTTTGTATAGTCCAGTAAAAGAAGGGTTTGAAAAAAGCAAAAGAATAATATAGTTTTGGAAATTGGTACACGTGTTCGTGAGGAGCTTATGATGAACATACTAAAAGTCCCCAGTCCTGGTTGGTGAGCTCGCGGCGCCATCTTGGGTTTCATCCCCTCTTTTTTTTAATTTTTCCTGAATATCTTGAAAACTATTTAGTTAACAAAACACAAATGATTTAACAAATTAAGGGGCGCAAAATTCCCTACAAATACCTGCTTTTATTTTTCTTCAAGCTTTAATAGTCTTGTAGATAATGGGTCCCAGAGGTTGCCGCCTTCTTGGATTTTGCTGTTCAACATCTTAGTTTGGCCATCTTGTTGCCGTGATCCCCCCCCCTTTTCAGTTTTTCTTGAATATCTCGAAAACTATTCAAAACTGAAATTATATGTGAATTAACAAATTAAAGAGCGTGCGATTCTCTACAGATAGGTAGTTTTATTTTTCTTCGTGCTTTAATAGTTTTTGAGATAATTGGTCTCAGAATGGATGAATTTGTAAAAAATCTTAATTGATAGTGCAATAAACGAAGGGTTTGAAGAAAAAGAAAAATACTATAGTTTTTAAAATTGGTACAAATGTTCTCGAGGGTCTCTTGTTGAACACAGTAAAAGTCCCCGATCCTGGTGTGAGAGCTGGCGCCGCCATCTTGGATTTCATCCCCCCATTTTTAGTTCTTCCTGAATATCTTGAAAAATATTCAATTTTAAAATTACCATTTTTTAACATATTAAAGAGTGTAATATTCCCTACAAATACATACTTCTTTTTTCTTCCCAGCTTTAATAGTTTCCGAGATAATGGGTCTCACAGGTTATCGCCATCTTGGATTTCATCCCCCTTTTTTAGTTTCTCTCGAATATATCAAAATCTGTTCAATTTTTAAATTGCATGTAATAGAAAATTAAAGAGCGTAAAATTCCCTACAAATTCTTGCTTTTATTTTTATTTTAGCTTTAATAGTTTCCGAGATAACGGGTCTCAAAATTTGCCGCCATCTTGGATTTTATCCCCCTTTTCTGAATTTTTCTTGAATACCTCGAAAACTGTTCGATTTTCAAATTACATGAAATACAGCAAATTGATTATCCTAAAATTCCCAACAAATGCGATCGTTTATTTTTTTTTTTCTAGCTCTATTAGTTTCTGAGATATGTAAAAAAAACGAAGACGGGGAATAAAATCGATGGTGGCATATATTGAGACCCATTATCTTCGAAACTATTGAAGCTAAAACAAAAATAAAAGGATCTATTTATAGCGAATTTTGCTCTCTTTAATTTGTTAAATCACATGTAATTTCAATATTAAATAGTTTTCAAGATATTGAAGAAAATCTGAAAAGGGGGGAGGGAATCCAAGATGGCGGCAACCTTTGAGACCCATTATCTCCAAGACTATTAAAGATGGAAGAAAAATAAAAGTATGTATTTATAAGGAATTTTACGCTTTTTAATTTGTTAAATGATTTGTAAACTGAATAGTGTTCGAGATATTTAGGAAAAACTAAAAAAGAGGGATGAAATACACCGCGATCTCACCCCCAGGACTGGAGACTTTTAGTAAGTTCATCATAAGCCCCTCAACGTGTACCAATTTTCAAAACTATATGCTTTAATAATGTTTTTTTCATCCTCATTTTGGACCTTCGTTGACTACATTAGTAGCCGCTGTAATGATAACACCGTAGGAGAGAAAAGGTAACTTAATGCTTTTAACGGAAATCGTGCTGCCATCTACCGGATGTACAGAAAATATACACTATTCAAATTTCCGAATACAAATACACGAAAGATTTTTTAAATAATAAATAAACAAACAATTAAAATTTATAAAAAATTATATTTTACAACTTTTTTCATTTAAATTAATATAAGTGAATGCTTGATTTATTTGATCATAAATATGCATGAAAAATATTATTAAAAACATTTATCAGCGAAATACTAGCAAATATTTTTACAAAAAGCTGAGTGCAGAGCTTTCAGCCGATTGGGCCCCGCTCCAAGACGCTGTATACGATCAGCCCAGTCCAGTGGCGTAGCTAAGGTGCGACAAGAAGGGCATGTCTTAACTTAACGTATTACTCTATTAGCACAATATATTTTGCGATAACTCCACGATGTTGCTACGATATTCTAACATCGTAACATCACAACATCGTAAAGATATCGTATGAATACTGTAGAGCATCTTGTGATGATAGGGATACTTAACTTGACCTTACTTAACGTATACTCAACACAACTTAACGCATAAAGAAATTAATTAGCTACCAATATTACAACGAAAATTGGAATTGGCAAGCAAAACATTTTGAAAATTAGAAAATTTTACTTTCATTCAAATCAAAATACTTTTATTTTCTTTTGTTTTCATTTGTCATGTACTTTTTACACACATAAAAACAATTGGATGTTTTAATACTTTATCATAGCTTGAATTATTATAAATACATATTTACTAGCGTTCTAGCAATCAACAACACCGAGTACAAATCTCATGTGTCTCTGAAGTAAAATAACAAATGTAGTACTGAAATTTCTCACTATACATGAGTAATTTGTGTGTATGTCCATTTTTATCGTCGCTATGCATACCTAGACCGTTTGACATATCGAGACCAAAGTTGGCACAATGATGGATTAGCACAAGCGGGAGCTAACGCCGTAAAAATTTTCCTTATTCGAATTAGTTTCTTACTTATTTAATGTTAAGGGGTGATTTCGGGGGATTTTTCCGTATTTCCGCAAATTTTATAATTTTCATATAACTATAAAGTCCAGAAAATCCCCCTTCTAATAAACGTAATTTAAAGTTGCTATGCGACTTTCCTGATTTTTAACGATTTTATAAAAGTTGTAGCAGCATCTTTCTCCTGCAAACATATGGGAGATTTTTTTTTCCCTCCATTCTTATTCATATCGCGCGAGACGAAATTTTATTATCATAATGATTATTGTCGAACGATACGACATACTGTGTTTCTGTATTTTAATCTATTAGCTTTTGCACTAATTAATTTTCCCCTTTGGGTGTTGTATTTTGCAACGTATATTTTTGGCAACGTTTTTGATCAAATAAAATAAACTATTGTCATTGTGATGCTGATCTTCTGTCATTTCTTCCCGCGCATAAGGGAAAATGGAATTTTGAATCTTGCCTCCCAGTGGTGTAGTCTTATCTCTTTCTTGTGAGAAAAAGCAGTGCCTGAACGGCGTTCCGGCTCCACAACACCCCTGATGCCTCCAAAGAAACGTGCTTCTTTCGAAAATATTCGGCTGCGAGAAGAATGAAACGGAAGAGCAAAACAGAATCTAAAAGATGTTGAAAGGAAAGCAGATGAAAGTGAGAAGCTGCTTGAGAAAGACAAGTCAGACAAAAAGCAAATGCTGAAAGGAAACAGCGAGAAACTGCAGAAGAGCGAGAATGCAGACTTGACGCGAATGCTGTAAGCTAAGTTAATCGAAGACTGCGAAGAAACTGAAAAGCAACTTAATGAACGAGTTCAGGCTGAAAGAAGAAAACAGGTTGACCTAAAATCTTGTGCCTTGAATGTTACGCAATGAAGTGTGAGTATTTATAACTATAATTCCAGTTGTGCTTATGGATCTGAAAGCATTTTGAGTATAGGATTGATGTCGAATATTTGTTCAATCTGCGGTGCGAAAAAGTGGCCTAGAGACTTACACGGCATGTGTTGCAGAAACGGAAAAGTGCAGTTGCCTCCGCTTCTAGAAAAACTTGAACCTTTGAAAAGTCTATTTACAGGCAAGATTTAAAAGGTTTAATTTGACAAGAAGGGATTCAAAAAAGATGTATGTTTATTGAGGAAAGTTAGTGATAATATTTGGAGAATATAAAACGGAGGAGCATATGAAAAAATTTGGATCCCGATCAGCGCTGGGTCATATGTTAGTATTTATATAATTTTAAAAAAGAATTTTATTTATAGAAAATTATTATTATTATTATTATTTATGATTCGCCTACATAGTTTCTTGAAGAAACTAACACCAAGATGACTTTTATTCTGTATTTTTCCCCTTATATTAGTACAATAAAATATTTCTCAAAACTGTCTTTTTTTGCCATTTGGGATAGCTTTTAATCATTTTTGTTTAATATTAGTTGGTCTTCTGGGCATTTGATACTACTTTTTTTGAACATTCTGCATTTCTAAAACTATTGTATTTGAAATGAAAAGAGTGATTTTGACTAATCTATAAAATGTACTTACATACTGAGGATTAAAATAATATAAATGTCAGCTGAGAAAACAATAAATACATGATCTGCTACTATCGGATTACTTGGAATTTAAAATGGCAAATATCAAGATTTTTTTTTCAAAAATTAGATTTCTTTTTCACAAATTTCTTGCAAATTTTAAGATTTTTTGGAAAAATTAAATACAGTGCTTTGTTACTAACAAGTGTCCCCATATAAAAGATTCAGGTCTTAAATTTAATAATGACAAATTAAGTAGATTTTTTTTTATATCTGTTAAATATGTCGTCTCGTCATTTTTTGTTAAAAAATACCTGTAAAATAATAGAAACATACCTATTCCAGATTTTAGTTTCGAATACTCTCAGATTAATCTTATGCACTTTCGAATAGATAAAGCATTCTTTCAGTACTGCATGCAGTATTAATAAAATTCTTAAATGAGTTATTTTTTGAAACTTTTATAACTGATAAATTTCTCATGTAGCAAATTAGACAAACAAATGTTTAAAACAATTAATTTAAGACAGTCTGTTTTATATAATTATAGATAAAAATTGCAATACTTAAGTATATGTTAGCTTGATTTCTAACTTCAAAAGAAATAAAAATGAAACAGTTTGGAATCCTCAAAAGCTGTTCTTTCAAACAAAAGTAATAGAGTTCCGAAAGATTTTGTTGAAATGACCCCTTTCGTGTAGACAGAGTGCTTAAATATTTATCAGAAGGAAATCCACTGATTCTTTCTGTGGAAGCATTTTTCTTTCATAATATAAAAATACATCTGGCCCGACTCTCTTATCAATAAAATATGAAATCATAAGCATTTTCAAATCAATTTAGAATTATTGTTAGAAGAATGCCAAAGTAATCGTGCCTTTATTTTTAAATTATTGGTTCTCATCCTCCATTACGTACACACTTTAGAAATGCAACGGTAATATTTTGTGCAGAGTATCGTTTATCTTATGTTGACCCACCTAACAAAAATATGTGAAATTGTTTTGAGAATGTCAATGTCTTCCATTATACTTGCCATCATTCTTTCTGTTTATCAAAAAAAAACCTTGAATTCATAAGCATAAAATCCAATGCACGTAAATACATTTTTCGTTTTCACAAATATTGGTATCCACGTAATAGGCCACGAGGATAAGTCCACCTAATTACATCCACGACATTTGCAGTAAAAATAGTCAGCAATCAGTTTTATGAAGATTATTTGTTTCCAAATAACATAGAATTCTCATATGCATTGACTATTATAAACGCATTTTGCGTATAACTACCATGAAAACTATTTCCGTTGTAATTCTTGCTTTTTTTTCACTTAAGTTAAAACAAAATTATAATGAATCATTCACCCTCAACAAAATTTAATACCACTGAAAGGCGTTCACGTTAGTAAGATATTCCATTTCTTTCAAAATGCTTGTTTCCGTCTATCATTGAATCTAATATGTACTGGTCCACGGTATATTGCTAGTCTTTTGTGCAATGTGTAAATATCCACGAGTATAAAGCCGAATTTGGGGATGGTTTTAGATTCTAGAATCAGCGTCACTGTCTTAACTTCTTCTTGATGAGTCATTCGTTTCAACCTTAAACTTCAGGTTACGCCTTGAAAAGCATAAACGCCATGATATCACTTCCATCTGTGTTTGGGTCCTTGTTCCAACCTACCTGCTTGATTCGTCCCTGAAGCGAAATAAACAACGAATCTGAATTTCGACGATCAACCTGTTCATCCATTCCTTTTTTCACCAAGAATCCAATAATCTCTTCTATTCACATTCTATGCCTCTCGATGATTTCTCGCCATGGACCTCTCGGCGAAGAGCACGACGAACCCGGCCACCCAGCCCATGCTGAGGACAAAGAAACACGCTTGGGTGTCGGTGATGGAGATGGGCATTCTGCCTCCATTCTCGTTTCGTCCATCCGAAGGTCTACATGCACTCTGGTTTGAGTTCCAGTGATCGATGTGCCACTTCTGTAGAAGGCCGAATCGCCGCATGCGCTTGATCCTACAAGGTAGAAGGATTTTTTTAAACAACATGATGATGTTTGTAGTCAGGTATACTGCCTGTAAATTGCATTATGCGTAATGCAAAAATCGAGCAAAACTCTCTACAGGGCACAAGCAGTTGGACTTAAAGCTACCAAATTAGGCACGTAGTTACTTATTGTGTGGTATATGTTCACTTTTGTGTAGTGTGTAGTATATGCTTTAGAAACTACCAAGAAAAGGTTTTTAAAGTTTAATTAGATTTTTAATTAATTAAAAATCAAGTGACATGTTAACGTTTTTCCTCGTTAACTTCGGGCCATATTACCACACACAAGTGTATAAGTCATCTAAAATTTGACTTATTTTTGTCTTTCGCTGAACTCTGACATTACCTCTTTTTTCATCCTGCAAGATGCACATTGGATTCCACAATTAAATTTACATGTGTCACTAGGGCATGAATTGATGTCATCTTTTCTCTACATTATAGAGCCATTACTGACGTGATATGCTTCATCAGAAAAGTTCATGCATATTAACAATGTCTAATTTCCTTTCATTTCTTGATAATAAGATCTTGGAAGGGCGGAATTTAGGGATAAAAACCAATGATGGCTAGATTTTTCTTCATCTAAGTTTTACCGCTGTTGACACTTAATTTAAGTTAAGGAAAAATAAAAGTTCAAGAATTTAGTAAGGATGAGAACATACTTTTCATTGAACTGATCAAGGAACGGACTGTTTTTGGTAAGGGCCAGGACCCATTCGGCATTGATGATGTTTTCTTTCGCGACATACAGGTCGCACACCGAAGGATCGTCGGTATACCTGTGCATTTGCTTGACAAGCATTGACCTGCAATGAAACAGATGATATATTCAAATATGCACAAAACAGCATACAGAAGTTTCAAATTTTTTTTCGAAGAATAAGAGACCATGTTTAAGAAAAGAGAGGAAGGCGAAAATCTGTGCGTCTGATTTATAAAAAAAGCACAGATGGAATTTGTTTTATTTAGCAAGTTAGCTTTATACGCAATGAACATTTATAGTTTGGTTTTTTCTGTAACTCTTACGCAATATATTATTGGTGATTTTTTTTTCTCAATCGTTGTTGAAAATGATATCATGTTAGTAATTGCAAATGATTATATTAAAAACGATCGTTATATTTATTTTTTCGCTCTTATTTTCATTTTTGATTCTTTTCTTAGCTAGCATAACTTTCTAGTAGAGCTCGCGACCCCTCTCCTTCCCCTAAAAGACCTAAGATCTGTTCATCATCGCAGTCTTTAAGCTTTATCCAAAGTTGTCTGTCATTCATTTTGAAGAGAATATTTTTTCCAGAGACACCAGGTATCATAATATGTCTGACGCAAATGTACCTTCTTGTTCCCATATATAAGTTACGGTCATTCTGGATAATTGGTTATTATACATAATTAACGGATTTTCAGCCGGTTATTATATATAATCACCATAGTAATTATACATAATTTTGCTTTCATAAGTATTTACAAAATTAGAATTAAATGTCTGCTTTTATCAGCAATAACAAAATTGCAGTTAATTGATTGTTGTAATTGCAGTTGATTATGTGTGTAATCAGTGGCGGCTCATCAGCTCAGAAACAAGCAGTGCTGCAAAAGTTGTATATACCTAAGTTGTAGGAAATTTTGTGCTGATTATTTTGGTATTCAATGATGATATACTAAAAATTGAGTTTTTGAGTTATAAGCAAAAAAACTGGGGGGTTCATGTTTTTTGGCTATAACTTAAATTCTAGCATAAATTATTGGTGGCAAACCTCAGATTCGTGATCAGCACCCGAAAAACATAAAGAAGCAAAAAATTACAACTCCTCCAGAATTGGATTTAAAAAACTACTTAACGACTGCACTACTGAGAAAAAGCGAAAAAAAAGCCAAATGAGGAAGTCGCGTCAATCGTGAGCTGCTCCGGAGTGCAGCTCAAATGAATGCAATTTCAAGCGGAGAAAGGGTTGCTTTTCTACCGCTTCACGTTGCTCATTGCGTTAATTTCATATCCTGAGGAGGGGCAAGATTTACTGCAGCTCTGGTCTGTCTCTATCTTAATTCTTGATTGATTTTCCGTTTTCCTTTTGCATTTTTTATTACTTTTTTGCCATTTGCGTTGATTACTGAATTCTCAAAGTGGAAAAGTAAGCTAATTAGAATAAAAAAGAAAATAAAGTCTTTTAAAATAATTTCAAGGGGGACTGCAGCTCTTACAGACGAGCCGCCACTGCGCGTAATTTTGTTAATATTGATGAAAATGTTAATACTGATGATGTTAAAAATGAATTTCACGTTTAATTCCAATTTACCTTTTCTAAGGC
The DNA here is from genome assembly GCA_013235015.1 of Araneus ventricosus. Taxonomy (NCBI): domain Eukaryota; kingdom Metazoa; phylum Arthropoda; class Arachnida; order Araneae; family Araneidae; genus Araneus; species Araneus ventricosus. The sequence goes on along the minus strand of BGPR01002429.1, from coordinate 83,195 downwards.
TGTGGCAAGTATAGTTACCATAAAATTAATCTACTTTAAAATGTCTGTAGAAACTATTTTACCACTTCTGATTAGAGCTGCTTTCTCTTCATAACTTCAGAAACTACAAAAATATTTATAAATACGATGATCATATAATGCGGTTTTAAGAATCAAATAAATTATTATTTAATAATTAGTATTTTGAGTTGATAATGTCCCAACACTTAATGCTGAAAAGAAGGTTAGCCCAAGTTCTAGCCAAATTTTTTGATGCAAAAAAAAAACAAACCCATATGTTTCATTTTCTTAACTCAAACCATAATGAAGATCCTTAATTTAATAGTTAATCAGTAATTTAACAAATTAATTAATAAATCAATCAATATTTTCTGAAGTAAAGTTTTTTGGTATAATTGTTTTCACGTGTCGAAATTTTATTTTCGGGTAGACTTTTTATTGTCTTTCATTTCTCTTGGGAATTTTCGGGTCACGAGAGGTGGATTTTTTTCCGACGAAATTCAAACCTTTCACAGAAAAAAATCCCATTTTTGAATCCCTGTCTGCAGGCCACCTTTGAGAAGGTCTGAAAGGCCGGATTCTTTTATACATCTTTTCTTCTTTTTTAAAATTAACATTAAAGGTTATTTAGTTATTCATTTCATCGAATTTTTTTTAATAAATTAAATTAATTTTATCTAATCAGCTAATGAATTTCTTTTAATAAATCTGTCTCGATCCAAAAAATATTTTAATATACCATTAGTAGAACAAAATGGCCCTTAAAGGGTTAATGGCAATAAAATCTATGTTGACCCTAGCCAGTACGATTTTTCTCAAAAAAATGAATAAACATTTTAATTTATTCATCTTTTCTCGTGGTGCCAATCGATATTTCGCTATTCAAAAGTGTTGTCATGCCAACAAGACTAAGCGTGACCCACTTTCGCGTGTCGTTTTCAATTAGAACCCACATCCATAAAATATATTCCGTGTCAAAATATGCAACGCTATGGAACGAACCTACCTTTTAGGTAGATTCCTTATAGGAAGTCTACCTATTGCAATGATTCTCATGACACGACTTTCGGAAAATTTCTGCAGATCTTCACCGATCAAGACCCCTAGAACCCAAAACCACCCTTCGTTAAAACGTTTATATATATAAAAAAGAGGCAAAACATAATAGAAAAACAATAAAATAAATTACAAACATTCATATCAAATTCGAAAGGATATGAAAAAAAACGAATTGAAAGTATATCCGAGTAAAGACAAAAATGCGAATAGTAACAGATGTAAAAATATATATGTGATATTTTAATTTAACTTTCCTAAATAATCTTAACGACACCTCATTTTAAATACTTCTACTTTCAACATAATTAACGCACTACAACTTTCTTTTCAAATCACGAGTTTCAAGGGGAATTCCCTATTCTGGGTACTTAAGCGTTCTGCGCATTCATTTCACCCCTTTTTTTCACGCCGAGATGTAAGCTTTCAACAGCAACGCGCCGCTCGGCGTAAACTTCTAAATTCTGGTCATGGAGCTACGTAAAAACTAAGTGCTTTACCTATGAATAATAACGTCTGATGCCTAAATAAAAAGAAGATCTAAACAAAATTCGTCTCTTCCTTGATGAAAATGGACTTTTTCTCCTTATATAAAGCCTGATGTTACATATATATATATATATATCACAAACACAATGAATGCGCTAAAAGCTGTAAGTCCAAAAGCGCTGTGGTAGATAGAGTATAAATCGAAAAATGAAAGAGTATAAAATGTGAAATGAAAAACGCAATAAAAGAACAATAACGTTTCTTCAGGGAATGAAGTTATTGTGAATTGCTAAATATAAAAGTTTGACATTTTCTTGCAACCAGTTATGCCGCAAGGCCTAAAACACTGATTTTCATCCCTAATGCCAAACCAACCAAAAAACAGAGAGAGGAGTTTTGAATAATTAAAACAGAATTACGATGTGATAACATTAGAGAAAAGTAAGAAAAATATTTTACGTACCAGAGGGACGGATGTTGACGTGGCAGTGTCCTTGAAAACGCATCTGTTAAACATTTTTCACTGGTCTCTCAATTTTTACTGATTTCTTCCACTATTTCTCTGCGCTATCTATCGTTATCGCTCTTCCATTTAATCTTCATCGTTCACAACATACTACACTCCCCTGGCAACAGCCAAAGATAAGCGCGAAAACTGTTACTTGACACCCTGTTCACACTCCTTCAACGCCAGTCTGTACCGTGACCCCCGCATACACTGCCACGTCAACATCCGTCCTTCTGGTACGTAAGATATTTTTCTTACTTTTCTCTAATGTTATCACACCGTAATTCTGTTTTAATTATTCAAAACTCCTCTCTCTGTTTTTTGGTTGGTTTGGCATTAGGGATGAAAATCAGTGTTTTAGGCCTTGCGGCATAAATGATTGCAAGAAAATGTCAAACTTTTATATTTAGCAATTCACAATAACTTCATCCCCTGAAGAAACGTTATTGTGCTTTTATTGCGTTTTTCATTTCATATTTTATACTCTTTCATTTTTAGATTTATACTCTCTCTCTCTCTATATATATATAACGCTTTTTCCCATGTTATCTTGTGAACACGATAACTGAAGTAATTTTGATGTAAATTTAACCAGCATGGGATATGTTGTAAGGATAGTGAAAATCTCGGTCGAGTTCGTAGATGGGCTTCATTTTCCCATAATTCGTTTACAGGTGAAAATAGAAAGAAAATTCAAATTAGGCGAATTATTGCCTTATCATAACGAACAATTTTTGAATTTACACTTTTTCGATAGCTACAATTGCTTAGAAGTTATGAGCTGAAAAGTGATTTTCCCAGCCTTCCCCTCCTCTAACCCTAACTTAAAGTACGTTTTAACCCATGCATGTTAACCCTTGTTGGAAAGCTCTCGTCATTTGCAGTCTCTTCCACCCGCTTTCATTCTTGCAGCTCTAATCCTTATCAGAATAGAGGGCGAATGTTCTTTTCCTTATTATTATTAGTTGAGGCGTATATACATAACGGTTTTGCCCATGTTATCTTGTGGACACGATAACTAGAATAATTTTGATTAAATTTTAACAGGCGAGGGATATGTCGTAAGGTTGGTGAAAATATCGGCCGAGTTTGTAGACGGGCTAACCAGATGAAAGGGGGTGGAAATGGTGGGGGGGCTGAAAATTTCATTTTCCCATAATTCCTTTACGATTGAAGATAGAATGAAAACTCAAAATAGGCGAATTATTGCTTCTTTATAATAAACAACTTTTGTTTTGAAACTTTTTTGATAGCTACAATTTTTTAGAAGTTATGAGCTAAAATGCCACTTTCAATCCCCTCCCCCATTTTATGATTTCCCCATAGCTCTGTTACGACTAAAGATAGGAAAAAAAAATTCAATTAGGCGAATTATCACCTTATCAGAACGAACAACTTTTATATTAAAAGTTTTTGTCAGCTAAAATTGCTTAGAAGTTATGAGCTGAAAAGCGATATTCAATTCCACCCCACCCCTGCCCATTTATCTTTTCCCCATAGCTCCGTTACGATTAAAGATAGAAAGAAAATTTCAATTAGGGGAATTATCACCTTATCATAACAAACTATTTTTATATTGAAAGTTTTTTGACAGCAAGAATTACTTAGAAGTTATGTGCTCCCATCAGCCGCATTCACTTCCATTCTTTGTACGGTAAACAAGCTGATATACCTGGCTTTACTCCGGATTAAAATGCTTTCATGTCTAATATTTTTAATGTAAAAATTACTATTGTATAAAAATTATAATACACAAATTCCTTTTCTGATCTGAAACGTTTTTAATTAAAATGAGAATATCAATTGAAACAAACGATTTTAAAAAACAGCTGTTTTCTCCATAAATTATTATTTATTATATAGGTACTTCAAATTTCGTTCACAATTACTAATTTAAAAGAAAGAAAGATTTCAATGAATATTTTGAAACAATTAAATTAACTAGTTAATTATTCTTTGATTTAAAGAATGAAAATCAATCAATCATTATTTGGTCCTGATATAAATTGTTAATCGTCTACTTTTAAAATTTTCTTTTACCATTAGTCCAGAATTCTGTGAATGTATTCTGGCAACTATATATATTCGTATTATTCTTGTTCTTCAACAATAAAGAATATTGTTACGAATTCTGTATAAAATTAATTTTGAAAAAATATTAAAATGAGAGAAACAAATTGTATGGAAATGAAATTTTTGTCACTGAAATTCTAATTTAAAAAAAAATTTAATAAGGTGTAAAAATAGTTTCGTGAGATAATGTTTTCCAAAGATATCGCGGAAAAACGCATTGCTTAATTTTTAATTAACTGAAATTGTAAGTAACTTTTGGGCTTTGAAAAGTTAAGGTGAACTTTCTCTTGTCTTAAATAAAAAGTGTGCAAAGTCTGGTTGAAATCAGTCCAGTGGTTTAGGAGGAGATGTGGAGCATACATACAGATACAATAACTTTTATTTAAATTAAGATAATTATTAGATCATTACAAGATTAAGATTACAGGCATATACTATGAGCCATAGAAAAGGTTTTAGTGAAGATATTGTCACAATTAACTAAATATTTAATTTTATTTAAGTAAATAGTTAATTTTAATTAATCAAACAGTTAATTTTAATAGTTAATTTGATAATTAGTTAATTTGACGGATTACTTTAATTTCATATTTAACTAAACATGGTGCACCAAGATTTATTTAATAAATTTAATATAAAATAGCCAAAAAAGATTGATATATAAGAGTTCCCTTTATTCTTTTTCAATTCCTACTATTACTTCACACTTCTCCCTATATATATTTATATATCTTGTTCAAATTTTCAATCGTTAATAAAATACTTTTTATTCATTCACTCAAGTTCAAATACATTTTTTAAAACTTGTAGTGGATGACACTCAGGGACGTGGCGAGCGTCTCACATCTAGGGGGGTGTGACACACAAAAAATGCCGACTCTAATGATGAACTTTGCCGACTTTAAAAAACGACTATTTTTTTATACTGTCCAATATACATAGTTCGAACTGTTATGTATAAGATCATTTTAGATTATGAGGAAATTAAATATCTAGGAATCACCAAGTATCACAATGAAAATATGAAGGGAGAAAAGTAGCTCTCACATGAGAAGAATCGACAAATAGATTCCTTAAAAGGAAATACTTTGTATATTCGAGAAAATATGAGTATTAGTAGTAAATTTTTAACTGCGCGTATGCGAAACATAGTATACATCTTATTTCATAATTTTGAAGACATATATATAGGGAGCTTAGATAATTCTAACTGAATACCATCAAAATTCAGAAAGTTATCGGCGTTGTAGCGAGCTGAATTTCAGTTTCAGTCTTAGAGAAACTAACGATGAGGGGTTTTCACAAACTTATGCTTCTTGAACTTGAATCTCCGATACACCGAATTGGCGCAGTATGGCCAAAACTGGCTCTTGCGCCAAGAAACACAAAACAACGAACCAACCGATACACAGAATCTGAATTTTCTAAATGTTGAATATGTTGCATACCCATGCATACTTATAAGTTAAGCACACAGTTTAAATTGCATTTCGACTATTACTGTTCGAAGATTAAAATTTAAATAATATCATTTGTGAAATATCCCTTATTATTTTGCTACTCTTGGAGAACAGCTTTAATTCCACTAGCTGCAATGCCGATATTTTTCTGACTTTTAAGGATATTAAACTGGAATTTTAATACAAATTGCCTAATATACCTTTTTTGAAATTATGAAAGAAAAATTATTTTATACAGATACTCATATTTCCATGAATATTCAAAGTATTTACTTTGAATTTTTATATAATGCTTCGATGACATACTGTCACGTCTTATGTAAGTTTCGTACAGTAAAAAATTATTTACCTCAAATGCTGATATCTTCTTTAATTATTAATGTATTTACTTCAAACATTAATACAGTACTTTTCTAGCAAATTGTGAAGTATTCTGTAAATTTCGTATTATTTCGTGGGAAACTCTGCAAGTTTTAAGCAAAACAACATACTGAAAAATTTGGGATTTCTTAAAGAAACTTTTATATCTTCCCGAATATTCGTTTCATTTATACAAAAATGCTTGTAAATATTGCGCACATCACTCAAAAGAATTGATGAAAGTTGCAAAACATTATCAGTTTTCTGTGAAGCGGGATGAGCCCAAATCCCTTTTCCACTTCATCAATTTCTGGTCGGTCCCCTAAATGCCCTCGTGACCGAATCTTCAATGTAAATTGTGAGTTAAAACCCATTATTTATATGGTCGACGTTTGAGGAAAATTCATCCAGCCTTCTGAGAGATATTCGAAAAAACTAGAAATTTGATTATGTATTTCACTTAACCTGAAAGTTTGTTCAGGCACAAGCGAGTGTATCCAGTAGCTTCACAGAAAGCTGATAATGCACATTTCTCCCGAAATGCTGTATGAATTTTCCTCGAACTTTTACCATATAAAGAATAGGGTTTAATTTACAATTTACATTGAAGATTCGATCACGAAGGCATTTAGGGGACCGACCAGAAATTGATGAAGTGGAAAAGGGATTTTGGCTCACCCCGCTTTACAGAAAGCTGATAATGTTTTGTAATTTTCATAAATTCTTTTTTGTAATGTGTCAATTTACATGCATTTTCGTAAAAATAACACGAATATTTGGGAAGATATAAAGGTTTCATTTAAAAATACTGAATTTTTCCTCGTGTTTTTTGCTTATAACTTGCAGAGTTTTCCATGAAATAATACGAAATTTACAGAATACTTCACAATATGGTAGAAAAGTACTATATTAATATTTGGAGTAAATACAGTGATAATTAAAGAGGATATCAGCATTTGTAATAAATAATTTTTACTGCGCATGCGCGCAAGGTAGCGTAACTTTTCTTTCACAACTTCAAAGCCAGATATATAGGGCGGCTTATATAAAATGTCCAGTTCAATACTACGAATATTCAGAAAGATATCGGGATTTTCGCCAGCACTGTTTTATGTTTCTGCTGCCTCCAGATGGCATTTGCGCACCCACGTCCCTATGTGATTTTGGATGCTTATCATATGCCTGACTTACCCTTAAAATTTGGTCACGTTTTTTTAAACACCCTGTGTAAATAATAAATATAATAATCATCCCTAGGCGATTAACATGTCACTAAACTTTTATTTACAGAATTGGAAGATAAAAGACCATAGAATCTAATAGCTTCCGCCATTGGTCAATTTCGATTTTTAAAAAAAATGTCGTTGAATATTGGAAAATTAAATTACGCGTAAATTTTTTGCGGCACCACATGCGATCAAAAAGTTTAGAAAGTAATGAGACAAATGATAAACGGTGCTCACTCTGTCTCCTGAAAAGTATTCTGAAAAATTAATAGTAAAGAAAGTGTTCGGTCCAATTGGACAATATAGTCCATTTGGGGCTTCGTAGTATGGCGAGGAGAACCGAGAATATATATTGGACGCGTCCCTTTCTTCCAACTGGTACCAAAATTTCATAAAGAGATTCAATTTTGGTACACGTAACAAATTGCATTTATCTAATTTTTTGCACTTTTGTGTTAAATTTTCACATACTCACAAGTAGATAGGGAGACAGACCGCTAATTTTTGAAGGATTTGATTCAAAATTCTAATGATAAAACGAAGCTAATTTTTATCTATCTAGCTGGTTGCGGTGCTGATTCGTCGTGTCCGCAGACACACGGACGGACAGATAGATACAGGGTAGACGAATTTCATCCAAAATTTGTTTGAAATCTAAAATTTTAATGTTATGACTATATATCAAATTTCATCCGTCTAGCTCGTTGCTCTTATGGGTTATGGTATTTAGAGACAGATATGCATAATTCCAAAAATATTTTTTTCCGGCTCAGAGAAGTTTCACACTTGAAAATTAATCAAAATATCATCATCGAATTTTTTGACGAATACAATATTTGCATCTTTCATAAATAATGAGAGAGTGATAAAAAAAGCAGATGTGTTAAATAATCTCCAATTTACACCGTCTGGTAATGGCACCCAGGGCAAGTGCCTTGCCTGCCTTACTTTAGCTACGGCACTGACCTGGAAGTTAATTTCGTTAATATTTTTAAATTCCATAATTTATATTTTAATATTATTTGCGAAGTTGAAACTCAATTTCAATACGTCAGTATACTCTCAAAAGCAGAACAGTTGAGTAAAGCCATTGCTTTGCTCTTTCTATAACGATGTAACCATGATAAAATACTCCTCCCCCAAAACTCATAAATATGAGGATACGCATGAAGGAAAATTTCAGATTTTTTAAATTTATTTTTTAGAAAAGCGTCAGAAAAATTGCTTAAATGGGCTGGTAGGACAGTAAAAAAGACTAAGTCTTGGCCTTTTTAATTCTGCTTCCAAAAATATAAGCAAGAATTAGAAAATTCCAAGGTAGTTTTTAAGAATCCGAAAAGCATAGTAACATTGAAATTCTTTTTTGTTGAATTTAGAAACATAAAATAAATTATTTTCCATCACGGCGCCCCAACTCAAGACTGACACCTGGGCATCAGTACTGGCTGTGTAACCTTCTTCTCTTATTTCCAGGAAGAACATTTTCATTACATTTGCAACTCGTGTTGAATTTGTGAAGTCTGGTTTGTTCTGTTATAAACGAACTCTAATTTATTAACCGAAATTTCCTCCCGATTTTCTTATTTTTATGCAACAAGCCTAACATACACAATTCAAAAAATTGATGTGGTCTATAAGAAACTAAAACAGCATTTTTTTATTGAAAATGACGAAGAACATATTTAAAAAAAATCTCGACTTATTTTTTCAATCGGTTAATGTTTCTACTTAAAATAACGATTTTTTATGCAACTGACTTCTATAAAATTTTTTGCTTTTCACATCATGATCGTTAGCCGACTAATCGTATTTATTACGAAATCTGATATATCATGCCGACTCAGGAAAATCGACGGATGTGGAAAATAGCTGTATGAGCTGATTCCTCATCGATACAAGAAAATACTATGTAATGAAAATATATGTGAATATTGTATCTTTGACAAAAAGTCAATTTTTTTTTTTTTTTTTTTGACGAAGCATTCACATAAGCAAAAATCGACATTTTCTCCGAGCGGCAAACATAGTTTTGCCGATTTCGCAAGCAGCAAGTTTTTCATTCCGAAAAATAGAATGTTTCCAATTAAATATTATTAAAATATTCCTCAAAAATACCGACTTGGGGAAAAAAAAGCATATTGTTTTTATACCATTGCAATCATGTATCTCCAATTATCGTAATGTAATATTTCGTTCGATTATTTTTTCAAAATTTGCCGACAGATCTGATCAAAATGCCGACTTCGGAAAAATCTGGGGGGGGGGGTCACACACCCCTCACCCCCACCTCGCCACGTCCCTGATGACACTTGATGTTAATACAGTTTTTTTCAATTTTTTTTTTTTAATTTCTCTTCGTTGACCTAAGTACGAATTGACTTTAATTTTTTTTTTATATTACTTGTTCATATTGAAAAATAGCTCATTAACTTTAAAATTGTTTTGGGGTTTTCTGCCTGAGTATTTGCTTTTAACTGTCGATGGAGATTTATCCTGTTCAAAATGGCTGCATTGATATCCTGTGCTTTAAATACACGTGTTAAATTTGGAACTCACAATGTTTAATAATTTTTATTTTTAAATTCTTATTTAAAAATAAAAATGGATTTAATTTAATTTTTAAAAATTTAATTTTTTAATTTTTATTTTTAATAATTCTTTTATGTTAAGAATTTAGTGACTATTATCTCTGTAACCAGGGGCTTCTCTAAATGAGCCCATTCTAGTAATGCTTAAATGTTTCATGTCATGTGATTTTACCATATGGCAATGTAATGTTCGCACAATTATATGGTAACTTACATTAAAGAAACTAATTTAGAGTCCTTCAACATTCGTGTCAAGTGTCAATTTCTTGCTACTCTTTCAGATAGGCTGGCTTAATGTTATCTAGGGGATATTTGCGCTGCTGGGATGTTTATTTCTTTATGATTCCTACGTGTTGAATGATTATGTGTTGGGATATAAAAAAAATTTTGACCAATTTACTGACCAATACATCTAGCATAACCTTTTGAAATGATAAAGCCTTGATATAGTAAAAATTAAATGTCATGAAAACAGAATCACAGCGTAAATATTGCAATTTGGAGAAACAATAAAGTCATTGGCTATGTCTGTATTGATCAATATGTAATATTTCATTACTTTTGTAACATTAGAGTAAAGAAATCTACCTCTGCCTTCAAGCTTGCCGAAAAGGGATTTTTTTGTATGTAGATGCTCGCCTGCCATATAGACAACGGAATGGATTGTGTAGTTTAATGCTTATTTCTTTATGCCATTTGGATATGGTTTCTCGCTTTTAACCATACTTTACAAATGAAATTTAGGTAGTTAAAAAACATATGCAGACAATATAATTCCAATATGTGATATCACTAGAAAAAACGGAGAGGTAGGACATTAAAATAGGTAAAAAATATCGTTTATAATTTCATCTGACTGGTGAAAAATCAAATTTGAGTTGATCGTTTTGCTGACACAAGTCTTTTTTTAAGAAATACATCTAAAAGGGGCCTAAATTGACTATAATCAATGAGATTCCAGAGATCGTGGTCTGATAGATGTTAATGAAAGCAACACTTTGTTTCATGTGTTGCAACTTCTAAATACAGTGGTTCTTTAAGCCATTCTTTTTTTTAAAAACATATAAACACTTCCAAACTGTTGCCGAAGAATTTCTAGAGATAGTTAGATAGCTTCATTCGTAAAATAATTTTAATCCGTTAGATTCTCAAAATCGCAAATTGTTGAGTTTCAGGAGACGGAAAATTTCTTTTAATAATCGATATTCTCTTGTTGAATAGGTTCATTTTCAAGGAGCCAGATAAGCTTACGATCACTGAAAAAGTTTAATTATATTAACGTCCTGTTTTGAAATAACACGTGAGCTATTTTGGGAGAGACCTCGTAATTTTGAACCGAAGTCAGATGACGAGGGCGACGCCCGAGCTGGCGCCTCCTCTCCAGACTTTCGCACCGCACCAGCGGGCGGACACTTGACCACTACGTATGATTTAGCATGCAAAGGCCCCATACACGGCCGATCTCCAGCGAAAGCGGGTTTCGAGCCTAGAGTCCTCCGGCTCAAAGTCGACCACTAGGTCACCGCGGTCTCACTGAAAAATAATAAAAATCATTACGAATTGGCCAATCCACGAACGGTTGAATAAAGTTAATATTGATTTGGAATATAATTATATATGGCTCATTTCAAAAATAAAAAAAAACAATGTTGGCAAGACTCAGAACAGCAGTTTATGAACATAAATTAAATTGATAACACAATAACATAAATTAAATAAAAAGCACTTACTCATGTAAACGCAAAGGAAATAATTGACTTACTTTCGATGCGGACGTCATGAGTGATGCCAACTACGTCTGCTTAATATAGAATATCTGTCATTCATATTAATTTGCAGTTAACACTCGCCAAACGCGGGTGGTTATGTAAATAAACCCTTGTCTTACGATTTTATTTAATCTCCTGATTCGATTTTTTAATTATTTCAATCTATTTAAGATGGTAAAGGATACTTGAGACATTTAAGTATGTCCAAGCGATTACTGTATTTAAAATTAATTGCTACGTTGATTTAATTACGGATTTAAAAAGCTAAACATTGCATTAAATGTGCACTTCTATATTATATAAAACGCTTATGCGTGGCGCAAAAAGGACCTCTATTTCTTTCTCCCTGTTGGCAACGATAAGTTTGTTTACCAATCTCAATCCTGACGCCGACATTCTTGAATTGGTTTGAAGTCGGAAACAGCGATTTTTTTTTTTTTTTGAGTTTAGATCGTTTGAATTAAATAAGTTTGAGTAATACAGATTGGATTAGACAAATGAATGAATGTGTGCTTAATACTGAATGCCTTTTCAGCTAAAAGTTTCTGAAAAAATGGTTTATTCATCTCTCGACAGCTCAAATGTTCCGAGTTCCATCTATACAGAGGCAGCACAATCCTTCAGGGGGTTGGCGAGCAGGGGGCAGAGCCCCCTAGTTTAATTTAAAATGTAAAGTTACCAAAAACAAAAATATTATCTTCAATCTCTTGAAATTCTAAACCAACCATTGGTACAAATTAACAATCATTTGGGACAGTCATACTACAGGGCAATGGGGATATTCACTCCAGTCCAAATTCTACTCCAGCTCATGGTATGTATTTAATCCAGAACCTGAGAGAGTATTCTTCCTTCGTCTCTTTCACTTACTAAAAATTATTGCATATTTTGTGTTTTGCTTGGGAGTATAGAGAAGAAAATCAAGTAGCATTTTGAATCTGTTCTTGCATTTTGAATCATTTCTCAATCCTCAGTAGGTTGAGTCCAAATTGTGATGAAGATGAACAACTGGATGTTAAGACCACATATTGAATATCGTAACAGTATCCGTTATATATGGTGGTCTGGTCATTCAGCTTTACCAGACGTACTTGCAACAGCGGCGAGTTATACTACAACAAAAGATCAGAACATTGGTACTTTCCAATACAAATAAAAAAAAAAGAGAGTGCAAGTAGGTTTTCTAAAATTAATTATATTGGGGTGGAACGAAGGTTACTTTTCTTAACACGGCCACCATTAAAATTCGGGTTGATTAAATTATTAATTATGTTCAATAATTCAGTTTAGTCCAAATTTTAGAAATGAAATGAAGCAAAACAAATTGTATGAATGAACATGATGGTCACCAGAGGTGGTTAGTATTAACTAAATTAATCACAAGATAAAAGATATAAATCTGGATTACGATCACAAAATGATTTCATTATGAAATCAGTTCGTGAAAGAATGCCATAGATAAATTATCAGTAATCCTTAAATGTTATTAAATATTTCTAGTTAGCAGTTTACAAAACATCAGTAACCAACTATTATTTCATGAGTCACAGTGAGAAAATCTGTACGCCTCTATTCGAATTCACCAAGAAATTTTTGTTAGACCATAATTTCAATAATTTAATAAGACCAATTGCAGAAAAAATTATAGGTACTATATATCTACTGATAAGTAGAAATACTTTCATTATTTCTTTGTGAATACTTGTGAAAAGAAGTTTGAATTATTCAGTAATACTAAAAATGCCAATGAAAAGAGATTATACAAATTTTTTTATTTCAACAACAGTTAAGAAACAACAATAGTGTGCAAGTGACTTAACAAAATATTAAATAAAATATAATTCAGAAAATAAACTGCAGTATATACTACAACAAATTATTTTTAAATTTAATTCTATCACAATTACCTTTCAGAATGTTAGTATTTCCTTTTCATTATGACAATTGAACATATTCCTATTTCTTTTCTCATAAAACTCTGCTTATACAATATGGTAAAAGTATAAATTACAATGAAAAAAAATCAATAGATCAAAAAAGTTAATGTTAAGTTGGGCAAATAAAAATGGTTCATATTGATATGCTTCTTTTCACTATGTTTTTTTATGTGCATAATAACTGAAATACCAGCTGTGTAAAAAATTAATTATATATATATATATATATATCAAAAACAGAATTTGTGATTAATACAATCAGAATGAAATCATTAATTTTAAGCATATTACTTTTTTATAGAAAAATAAGAATTCCATCAAATGAAAATCTGATATCACAAAGCTATTCTTTTACTATGAAACAATCAAGCATAGGTGAAACTTTATTGTTGTTGATATATATATATATATATATATGCGAGTGAAATTTTAGGTTTTCTTTAAGTTTTTTGCTAGAGTAAAACTTATTTATTTCTAACTCAAAAATAGCATTTATGGTTGAAATATTTTAACATGTATAAACATTAAGAATAAATGGTATTCTGTTTTAATAAATTGTATCAATAGCACAAAAATGTATTTGCTATAAATATTAAACACCAATATATATATGCTATCAATTCATTTCAGGTAACCATTTCAGCATGCTGACTGCTACAGTTACCAGTAGCATCCCCAAGGTCAATCAATCACATATATGCCCAGGACCCTCCCTGCACAGAACATGGCTTTTGAAATCTTAAAACAATAAAAAACTGTTAAAGATCCACAATGGCACAAGAAACATTGCTTTCCGTAAAAAGTAAATTGAGATAAAAGATAAATTTGGCAAAATTAAAGAAAGGAAAATATAATTTTATTTCTTCCATTTTCCTTTTATCTTAATATTAGAAGTAATATTATTTATATATGAAAAAATGGTGTATATGTTCCTTTCTTGCAATAAAAGTTAAAGATTTTATTAATTTATTCCTTTTTTATTTTGCGGGTCCCACACAATATCTGCGCATGGTGCCATAAAATCCAAATGGTCATTCTGACAGTTAATTTCACTAATTCATCAGAAAACACCTTTGTAGAAAAGTAATCTGAGAAAAAGACCAACTCAAGGTGGCTCGCATATGCTCATGATAATCAGACTTTAAGGTTTTGAATGCAAATTCTAATAAAAAACAATGTGTATATAAACACTGGTTTCTTCAGTTCAACAATGTTTCAAATATTCAATGAGAATATGAACATAAAATTACATTAAATTTCGAGATTAGTAACTTACTTGCTGTATACAACAACAATCAGTTAACTCTTTGTGGCAAGAAAGATAATTAGATGCAAAATTGTGTGAGGATTGATTTAGCACTTTAGGAAGCTGAAAAATATTGTCATTAATTTGTTTCAATTCCTAAAAATTAATCTGTGTGTTTTTGCTATTATAGTGTTTTTATAATAGGAGCTACTCGGCAAGAATGCATAAAAGATGCATCATTCTGAGTGTTTCAGGAAATAACCCAACATTCTTGAAAGAGTTAACTGACCCCCCTCCCAAAAAATAAGAATTCCAATTAAGGAATTACACTTAATTTTCTGCCAAAATTTCTAAGTTCAATTAAAACTATAAGAATTGGTATTGAGTATTGGTATTAAATCATTTAGGTACCAAGCTGAAACAAGTTTCTTATTTTCAATGTTTTTAAAATTTTATTTATTAATCATTCTACAAAATAAACATAAAAACAAACCAATGAATAAATAAAAAAATGAAAGAATAAATCATTTTTCATTCTAATTTCTAGTTTATTAATTAAAACTTTAAAGAATAATATTTCATGTGCATATGTAAGAAATAAATTTTACATTGAACTGCATTCATATATCAAATTGAAGTGAACCTTGATACATAAATGCTGTAACATGTTGATTCCCCCCCTTTATTTATATTTGATAATCTTGAAAATGATACACT
The DNA here is from genome assembly GCA_013235015.1 of Araneus ventricosus. Lineage (NCBI taxonomy): Eukaryota > Metazoa > Arthropoda > Arachnida > Araneae > Araneidae > Araneus > Araneus ventricosus. The sequence goes on along the minus strand of BGPR01002429.1, from coordinate 67,766 downwards.
AGGAATTTTTTCTTGATTTCACTTGACTAGAATTATCATATATTGAGAATAAACAAGTAAACTACCAATTATTTAAAATCAAAAATAGTAACTATAATATAGGTATATTCTATACAGAATATATCTATATATACCTGGAATATAGACTATATTCTATACACAATTTATACTGCCTATATTAAGAATAGCACGGGGGAAAAAAAAACCCTTTCACTATAGACTATTAAAGAGTTGAATTTGATACATATAGACAGATTATAACATTCACGTCTTAGGTCACATTTAGCACTCAAATATATTTATATATACGCATTTATTCATAAAGCATCTGAAACTTTTGAATAACAATGAGTAAAACCTTATTACAAATATTACTTATATAAACAAATTAAGAAATGAATCACAGGAATATGGACAGCATATACATAAAAACTCCCTAATAACAGCAGTATATTTTAAATAAATAAAAGATGACTAGAAAGATTAAAAGCAATGCCTATTAAAAATTACCATAACAGAAAATTTGGGAAAACAAACAAACAAAGAAGCTGGTATATTTTGGAATGAGTCATAAACATACAAAACATTCAATAATGTCACTAATGCTTTTAGGTAAAGCTTTCATATTAATGCGGGCAAATTTAAGAAGATATTTTTCTGAGTGAACATTTCAAGTGGCTTCGAAAGCTTTTCAAAAATATCTCTGCTTTCTTTACATAGATCACAATAATATTGATTTGCTGCTGAATCCTCATATCTCTCTTGACCAATTTTGAATCGATGAACAAAAATCTTCTTGCACATATAGCACTCGCACAGCTTTTCATTCAAATGTTTGCGATTATGCATAATAAGATTGCTTTTCTGGGTGAAGTTTTTACCACAAATATCACAACAATATGGTTTTTCTCCAGTATGTGTTCTATAATGGCACCTAAGAACCTGCTTACGAGCAAAACTTCTTCCACACAATTCACATGTATAAGGTCTTAGTTTCAAATGGGATCGATAATGGATAGCCAGCCAACTTTTGAAACCAAAGCTTTTATGACACAAATTGCACTGAAACATGTTCTTTTTCTGTAGACAATGATCACAATATTGTTTAGATTCCTCCTCTTCCGAAGAGTTGGGTTTAAACCTGAGCTTATGAATAAAATTTTCCTTGCACTTATGGCATTTGACAATCTTTCTTTTTATTTGAGCATGTCTACGTTCACCATAGTACTTTCGGGAAAAATTTTTATCAGTCGGAACTGAACAACAAGGATTTGCCAAACCTTTCGCAGAGCTATAACTATCCTCCATTACACCGGACCGCAAATTAGCATCAGTATCATCAGCAGAAGGAACAAAATTTGTAGTTTCAGTCATAATAAAAGTTCAAAAGAAAGTGTAACAAGGAAATCAAACCATACTTTTAAAACAGTAAGAGATCAACATCCAGCAAAGGTAATCATATAGGTAGTTTATAAACATATAACCGTGATTTTTTTTTAACAAGAGTTCTTTGCGCAAGTTGAGTATAAACACAGCAGACAGCACAGAAAAGGAAACCTCACTCCTCGTTTACATTTAGTAGTATTGCCATTTTAGGAAAACCTAACTATTCATAAATTTTTAAATTAATGGTTTGGCAAAACTATAGAATATTTAAGAAAATTTAAAAAAATTATATAATTATTATTGTAAGAATAGCATGCAATGTTTAACGAAATTTTTTTAAAAAATTACATCCTGAAGGCAAGAAATATAAAACTGGAATAGCGAAGAATTAGTTATGGAGCATTAGGAAATCTCGTTATAAATTTCATTGATAATAATTAATCATATGAAATTTATACATATGTGAATCATTATGCTTATATCTTACAACATAAAACATTGAATTAGAATAAAGATAATCTCAAAAAAATGTCTAGTTACATTGCATTTTTTATTTCATTACGATATCGGACAAGGAACCGTGGTGCCATCTACAAGAGTTTTGCTGAAGTAACTGAGTATTTCTCATAGGACAAAATAATTCATGTTATCAAATCCAGTTCTTTGAAAATAATATCAGAAGAGATTTTGACATTATTTGTATAGATTTTAGAATGATTTTTCACGAATAGACAGTATATCGTTTAACTCATTTCTTATTTTTTAATGAAAATATATATTGTTAAAGTATTTTTTTGCTATTGAGTTCATTAGTAAATTATTGTTGCCTGAATTTTCAGTTTGACTTCTTTAATGAAACTAACAGAAAATTAAAAGATTAATAAAAATGTAACAATAATAATAATTCTGAAATATTACCAAAAAACGCTCTTATTCCATTTTCATTCAAACATTTCCCTCGCGATGAACTATAAAAATAGAGAATGTGAAAGAAGTCCGACATACCTCCCAATCGGAGTCCAAAAACATGAGTCAAGTCTGTATCATTTAATTATATCCTTAGTTGGGAAAGGAAGTACCGCTAGATAATGCAAAAATCTTGTACCTCATAATATGAAAAGGACAATTTTTTTGCTTATTTGAAAAGAATTTCCAAGGTTGGGCGATTAGAAGAAACAAATTAAAGTTTAAATAGTGATAAGCAGTGGCGAATCCAGGGGGGGGGGGGGGGCTATCGGGCTGCAGCTCCCCCCCCAGAGCTAAACCAGAATTCTTGATTTTATTTGAAATGACTACAACTGTTCGTTTTTAATTTCCCTTTTTTAAAAAAATAATAAAAACTAGACAACATTGCTTTCTTGCTTGACAGATTCGAAAATTTTCCTACTTTTCTAGTCATTCCACTTGTACTTGTGACGTTGACGTGGTCGAAGACATTTTTTTGCTAGTTATTTCATTGCATTTTTTGTTAAATTATCGAAAGTATTGTACTGTGATTCTTATTGTCAGGTGAGTAAAGTCTGTAAAGTTAAAGTGTTCTGGTTTACATAAGCCGTGAGGTTTGACATTCGTCACGACGATACAAAATTTTTATGACCTCAGCCCCTCCCCCCGAGACGAGATTTCTGGATTCGTCGTCGCTGCCTAGAAGCAAACGATTGTGAAAACTCAAAAACATTATTCTCATACAGTTAATGCTATGTACATAGATGTGGCGTTAGAATCCGCCCGTAGGGGATGGGCAAGGTCTGCCCGACGGGGGGGGGGGCATGGCTTCCTCGACAAGGGGGTACAATCTGCTTTACAAAGGGATGGGCGTAATGATGACCATCTCAAATTTTCGCCAGATCTTTATTTATTTACTAGATGAATAGCCATTTGCGTGAAAAGGGTAAGGGAAGTAGGGGTAAGAGTACGCAGGGAGTTTTCTCCCTATTGTCAACAGTGCAAGCAGAAGCGAGTATGATCATATCAACACGTGTGTTTTCAGCTCTCTCAAGAGACCGCCATTATTATTTTCATTCTTGTTGAATTTTATTTATCAGGTAAGATATGATTTCGTTATGTTGGCAAGTAATTTTTCTGTGAAGAAATCTTAATATTTTTGTAAATAAAGAACTACCCAGATAGCACGTAAGTTTGCAGCAAGTTTGATTTTGACTTGTCATGGCAAAATTTGACGCGTCAAACTTGAATCGAACTTGTAGCAAGTTCGATGTGACAAATAGCGCCACCTATTTGCAAATCAAACTTGCTGCAATTTTGCAAAACAAGCTTCCTGCAAAGATAGCACAATAAAGAGATAATTATCTTTGTCTCTGTTTTAAAAAACATCCGATTTTTAATGGCATCTCCTAGACCGTAATTCTTTTTTATTAATTCAATAAATCAATGATAATTTGTGAGAAAAATAACTTTTTTATAAAAAAATTTTTTGAAACATTTTCCATCTTTTTACTAAATATATCACTCTCACTTTAAAGAAAACTATATCGCCTTTTTCTTAATGTTGAAATTTTAACGTTTATAAACAAAATTAAATCTAAAAAACAGTCAGTGTTTGTTGAGCAATATAACTAGACATTTTGTCCCATTTTAACGTAATTACTTTTGAACTCTAGTTTCATAATTTATTCTACTAGCAAAACGTTGTTATTAGCGAAAATCGTTCTCTCTTTGACTTCAAATCATATTCTCAACTCAAAATTTAATGAAATCGAGAAAAAAGTTTAAAATAAATCATATACGAATCGAAGCGACCGATCTATTAGCGAAATCTATCTTCTCCTGTTGTAGCCGAACTGGTCTAGTGGTATCGACCTCTGTCTACTAACCGGTAGGTCGCGAGTTCTATCCCGGGTTTTGTTCGTACTCTGTTTTTGCTATTATTTGCAATGAGTTTGCACAATCAGCTTGTGGCAAACTTGCCGCAAGTTCGTTTCATGGTGACTTCGAAGCTTTCGTTAACTTGCTGCAAGCTTGCACTCTTGTCATGACAAATTTGTGCTGAACTTGCACTCTTGTCACGACAAATTTGTGCTGAACTTGCACTCTTGTCATGACAAATTTGTGGCAAGCTTGCTGCAAACTAAAATTGCTATCTGGGTAATACTTGCTTTCAGAGTAAATATCATTATGAGGTTTGTTCCTTTCCGAACAACGTGGCCACGTTAGAATTTAACTTTAGTGAATGTTACGGCCATCTATGGACGATTTAGAGAAGCAATACATCGGCGGCTAAGAGTACTCACAGACCGGATATGCGTACTCTTATCCGCTCTGTAATTTGAAGCAGCCATTCCAACAAAACTTTGCATTTTATTTTATTATTATTATAAAAAAAGAGATTGGGATAATAATCCGAAGAGCTGTTGTCTGGATAAAAAGTTTCCTGCTCAGTGGCTATCGGGCTACAGCCCCTCCCCAGAGCCAAGCCAGAATTCTTGATTTTATTTAACATCATTACAACTGTTTTTTCTTAATTTCCCTCTTTTTAAAAAATAATAAAAACGTTTCAACATTACTTTCTGGCTTGACAGGTTCGAAAATTTTCCTACTTTTGTAGTCATTCCACTTGTACTTGTAGCTTTGACGCTGTGGAAGACAATTTTTGGCTAGTTATTTCATTATAATCTTTATTAAATTATCGAAAGTATTGTATTGTTTTTTATGATTTTTATTGTCAGGCGAGTCAAGTCTGTAAAGTTAAAGAGTTTTGGTTTACTTTAGCCTTGAGGTTTGACATTCATCACGACGATACAAAGTTTTTATGATCTCAACCCCCCCCCCCCAGACCGGAATCCTAGATTCGCCACTGGTGATAAGAGTGGCAATTTCTTCATTCAAAGAATTTAATATCATTTAGAGGGCCCAAAGAAATATAGGTATTTGTAGCGATAAAATTTTGAGTGGAAGAGTTTAAAGCGGATTTTATTTAAGGGGAGTTGGAACCCTAAGTCCGTTAACCCTAACCTTGTTACTTCGATGTACCTTTTCTCAAAATCTGTTATACAGATTCATGTTTGAAATTTTTTATACAAGTAAAGTACAAAATAATATATAACCATTTCATTATACTGAAATGATTTTTTAAAAAAAAATCAAAAATTTATTTTTTACACATTTTTTTTTGTGTCAAAACAAAAAATGTAAAATTGGCCATTTCGTTGTAACTTTTCTCAAAATTTGTTATAGATACATGTTTGAAACGTTTTATACAAGTAAAGTACACCTTTCTCATTATATTGAAATGAGCTTTTTAAAAAAAAACTTTATTTTTAACAATTTTTTGTGTCAAAATAGGGTAGAATTTCACTATATCTAATTAAATATCTTGTAAATTTATAAAAATTTAAAAAAATAACCAAAACCTCATTTCAGTATAATGAGAAAGGTGTACTTTACTTCTATAAAAAATTCCAAACATGTATCTATAACAGAATTTTAGAAAAGGTACATCTAAGTGACCAATTTTAAATTTTTTTTTGTTTTGGCACAAAAAAATTGTAAAAAATAATTTTTTTTAATTTAAAAAAATCATTTTTAGTATATTGAGAAAGACGTACTTTGCTTGTATAAAAAATTTCAAATATGAATCCATAACAGACGTTGAGAAAAAGTACATCGAAGTAACAGGGTTAGGGTTAACAGACTTAGGGTTCCAACTCCCCTGATGTATAAAAGATTCGTGCCGTAATTCCAATAAAATTTGGAGCGTTAAAATCGGGAAATTCTTATCAGATTTCCAGTTGCAACTCCTCTGTAGTATTTTGACTTTGTTATTAAAAAGACATTGACCAAATGCCGTGGCTGCACTATAGAAAATTGCACAGGGGAAATGTTACGAATAGCAAAAACGTAATTTTTCTTGCATATCAAAATGTAATGTGATGAGCTCAAAGTAGACTATCAAATAGAATAATACATTGACGAGATAATGAATAGAATAAGAAGGATAGAACGGAGCAAGTAGAACTGATTAAGTTAACAAAAACATAGATTTTGAAATGTGTGACCAATATCATTCCTAAAATTCGTAAACTCTCTCTGTAAAGTTTAAAATCATTAATAAATAAAATAATAATATCCGATAAAATAAAATTAAATTTTAACATGATTTAAATTATATGTTAAAATTTAATTGCTGGCAACCGAGTGAGTGCCTTCCCTTCTATACATGTCTTCAATTTAAAATTTTAAAAAATTCTATATTTTCTCAAATTAATGGGATTAAAAATATTTGTAATAACCAATATACTTTTGTTAAGGCTTTAGATAATTTAAAAAATATATGAAAAGATAACGGATAGCCTGATTATTTCCCAAAAGTTTATAAATTATTAAAAAATTGTTTTAAGAATTTCTGTTCTTCTGGAGAATAGTTCGAATTCTTCTACATAGATGGAGCTAGGGGCTTGCTTCTAGATGTTATTTGGCTTTCTTTGTCTAGAGCGTCTGTTTTGAAAGAGGGTGACTTTTTGCATTTTGGTTTCTGTCTCATTATTGTTTCTGTTGTAAAGGTATCTGTTAAGTTTTTCTTTTTTCCTTTTATCCTATTTTCAGATGTTGGACAAAATTCAGGTCACATAAAGGAATAATTTTTGACTAATGGTCATTCCTTTATTCAGAAAATTTTGTCCTGTTTTAGAACTACAATGGCGTATGGCCTCTGAGGAAGAATCGCCATTTTAGTTCTTTTCCAATTTTCTTCCATTTTGCTTTCATTCTAATTGTATTTTTCTTTCTAATTTTCTTATTTGTGTTTTAATTATTTGATAATTTCTGTTTGTAAATACATTTATTTCTGTTTATAAAATTCTTGGAATATTCTGATGATGAAATCACTTAATGCTGCTGCGTTAGCGCGCATAAAAGGTGTCTTGATTGCTCATTTTTATTAATGTTTTATTAATGTTTACTTTTTTTATAATTTTTAACTTAATTTTTGAAGTTCTAATTTTGTTTCTTGTATTCTATCAGAAGCAGCTGCATATGCGCCTTTCTGTATAATGCAAAAGAATTTTAATTAATTTTTAATTTAATTTCTATTAATATTTAATTTAATTTTCGTTAAATTTTATCAATTATAACTGTTCCTTCCCTTCTAGCATATCAAATTTTCTTCTTATCAGTACCTTTATCTCGAATTGACTAATTCATAATAAGCACATCGAATGATATTAAAAGGGGCACATAATATGATAAATATTTTTATTCTATTGTACATTATATTTATATGCTGTTTGTTATCTCCTGATCCTGGGCAGGTATTAAAAGCGTGTACTGTTTCTATCTAGGTGTGCTGTTACCCACTCGCCACAGTACTTCTCGGGTGATGTTACCAGTGGCATGGGACGAGGTAAAGGGGGAGGGGATATAAATACCGGGAGCGCTGGTCTTGAGGAATGAGCAATGGGAAGATGAAATGTTAATGTGATAATTTCACTTTTCAAAGCCAAACATTATAAGGAGGACGAAACAAAAAAGGTAATTTACCTTAGGTGCCATTTGCCCTTGATACGAAACGATATGTTCGTGATTTCAGACGAAATATTGTCCTTTAGTTTTGGTAGAACATAACTTTTTTTTACTTCTTTCGACCATGCCTTTCAGTAACTGAGTGATTCGCAAACCGTTTATGACAGGCTACGCACGCTCTTTTTGTGTGTTTAACTGTAAATCAACAATATTATTGAGTTTTCAGTTGTTCAAATCATAGTAATCGTTTGCATTTACATTTTTTGACAAATGAAATTATGGTTCATAGCTAAAGTAAGTTATTTATAATTCCAAGGCATCTGCATAGAAATTCTAATGCCATTCGGACCAGCTTCCATTCGGCTCGACAAAGGCGGTTTTCATCGTACATTTTGATCGGTTATGTGCATCAGCAGCAAAATTATTTGCATTTTCCTTAGTCTGCTTCTATAATGACCTCATGCAGTTTGATAAAGGGAGAAAAGAACTGGAGTAGATCCTCATATTTTACTTCAGCAGGCACATGTGCATACATTCACTACTGGGGACAACATATAAAATAAAGTGTGTGTGCGGTGTCCAGACGAACCTATTGCACTTACAAACATGAAATTTGGTACAAAGGTAGTCGTAATGATGACTCCATACATCTCAAAGCCCGAATTTGAAAATTTAAAATAGGAAATTTTTTTATTTAATATTTTGTGTTGCTTTGAGTGATTGTTTGCACGTATTTGCCAGTAGTATCGTTTCTGGCGATCGTGAAAAAAAAAGAAAAAAAAATCGATGCACCGTCGGAAGGAAGAAATAATTGTCAATCTAAATGAAATTTGTCTTGAACCTCTAACCTAAATTACTAAATTTTGAGAAATTTTAAAAATATAACCAGTTTTCCCGATAATTTTTAAGAATTAAAATTCCTACATCCGACATTCTAATTTCGTTATATTTTTCAAACTTTTTGAGGCAATAATTGGAACATTTCTGCCTAATTTAAATTAGGGGGAAGGGGTACGTACAATAGGGTACGGACAAGAATAGGGTACTGACAAGAACGGTCGAAATAATTTTTTCTATTGACTTTTAATTAATTTTTTTCTTGATTAGTTCAAAGATTTTCTTCGCAGATCCGCTGCAGAAATCGAGGAAATTTCCTTCTTTGCTGGACTATTATTGGTTTAGAGTATGGCATGTCTTTCTAATCGTGACTTGGTGAGGAGAATACTGAAAATAATTTTTCCAAGAATCATGTCATGGTAACACCGTGCGGGTACTGCTAGATATTTTACTATATTTTCGCGAATTAACGAATGTTTCTTTTATGCTCCGTGTGATTCAGAACTATGGCTCTAAAAGGATAATACTCGTCTGTATTATTTCTCGTACACACCATTTACAATATTGACCTGAAAGGCAACTTTATTGTTCTCAGGACAGGTAATTCACGCATCGTAAAGCAGAAATATTCGAAGAAATGATGTTCCAGTACCGTCAAAAGCATAACATGAAAATAGCGCATAATAAAAAAGTAAAGGATACGAATCGTTACTATAGAATCAGAAATAAAATAATAACGGTTTGAAAAGTGTAAGATTTGTTATCGTTAAGTAGCGAGAGAACCATTAAAATATCTACATTCATTGTTCAGATTATTGACGACTTTTGACAATATTTGACATTGAGTCGGCGATTGAAATAATTTCGCAATGCACATGCGCAGAATTCATCTCGTTCCTATCTTTCTTCATGATGTTCAGTATTAATTGCAAAGAATGAAATATTCACTTTTGTGGATAAAAATGTTTTGTGAAACATAATTATAGTGTGCTAACTGTTACCTTTCTGCGATCCATACGTAGATAGGCGCTCCTTCTGGTCTTGGTCTATGGACTTCCTCCATCGTGTCTTTAATGTGAAACTTTCCCGGAATCACATTCTTCTGGATGTTCTTCAGCCAGATGTGATGCCACAATTCGGATTTCTGAAGAGATAAAGCGCAGGTATATAATTTCAAATTTTTTTTATCCAAAGTTAAATAATATATATTTTACCAAATATATATTTCATCTTGAGAGAAAGTTAATACAGGGCTATTATAAAATATCTGGCTAAAAAGCAAAGACAGGTGAAGATGTTGTAATTAAATTTATGTAGGAAAATTGCTTGAGTAAGTTCTAGTATGTCATGAAGTTTTGAACTGGTAACCTTAACAGAGTTATCCCGTCTTGCCTTGGCACTCGGGGACATTGAATGACAGTCGCTGCAATAGCTCGCGTACTGAGGGCGGAGTCCTAGTAGCCATCACCGGCCACGTTCCGATCCCTCCCGTAGGTGGTACATACTATCATTGGGTGGAGGTAACTCGACCCCCACCATCATGGTACCTCCGCTTACTAATCCGGTGGTTTCTCATCCACGAACTCGTGATGCCTCTCCAGGGAAGTATTATGAGCTGGTAAATAAGAAACACAAGTAAACTAAAAAAGACTAGTCATTTCAAATTTTCTCGTGCTGATGCTCGAGAATGAGACCACAGGTATTTGTACAAAATTATGGATTGGCATGCAGTAACAGAGATTCAAACGCATTCCCAGCAGACACTGAGTCTGGACAGTAGATTTTCATCAGACTCATTGACAGTTTTCCACATAATGTAATTCCTTATAGTGTCCCCAGAAGACATAAGCAAAATCTGGTGATAGTGGTGGCCAGTAAAAGCTCACGGACTTCCCACTGTTTTGAGCAGTGCCCTCTACCACCTACATGCGACTTTTCTGCACACATTTTTACTATACAATCTGCTTATTTTTGTCCTCTAAATCTGTCTTTATATTTTTCCCATATATTTAAAAACCACCTAATTATTTTTCTAAATTGTTGAAGGAATTCGCTTTTCTTCTTCATCAACGTTTTCTACCGTATACGAATTTTTTTTAAAAAAAGCGATATATTATATAGTACAAATACTTATCTCATACATAGCTGGGTCTCGTATCATTCAAGGAACTCAATATTAAACTTTGGTAGTCGTATTATACTTGCCTTTCCAATAATAAAACTAAAATATTAACAAATCTTTCACCAAAGCATGAATTATATTCCATGACAGAATATTCTGAGCTGTCATTATTTGAATTTACTTTTAAATCTTCACAAACTACACTCATAAACGGATTTCTGCTGTCTTTATAAACCACGCACTTGAATTACCAGTCACCATCGTCGCAGTGACTTGAACCACAGCGTATACTTTTTTAAAAAATCGAGTACTCTGAAGATTCACCTTAATGTAAGAATGGATTTGTGAGTTGTTCCTCAGGGCCAGGATTGCATTGGGATATCTCTTGACGAGATCCTGAAGGGTGTCAGCCGGTCTAGGACTCCGATGCAGACTCAGAGTGGACGTCAGGCTTCCACCATAGAGGGAGCTCAGAATCAAAGCCCCCATGAACCAAGTTCCCAACAACGTCCGACAAGAAGTCGCCTGTGGGTGGTGCACGATACCTGTTAAATTAAATTAGTAACATTGAAGTGAATATTAAAAATAAATGAATGGGTATAAGATTTCTGTTGCTTGCAAATGTTGGGTCTAAAGGTTCTGTGCAAGAATAGTACAAAACTGTTAAGCGGCTAATTATGCAATCCAATGAATGACTGAGAGCTGACCATCAATGAAAATCTTAAAATGCTCTCACGCTTCTTATTCAATTTCGCTTGTTTCATGTTTGTAAAGAAGGGATTTTGTAAGCAATTTTTCAGGCATATTCTGATGTGAAGGGGTTTTGAAATTTTGTACATTTTTCTGTTCTCGATAAGAATACACTATTTTATTATTTTCAGAACTATTTATTTTACTCTTTTCTTTTAATCTGTTTATTTAATTTTATATTGATTCCAAATTCCCGGTAGTGAATTTGAGAAAATAATTGGCTTCAAAATTTCAAAATATATAAGATAATCAATTAGAAATGAAAGACTAAAAAGTAGAAAATAATTGACACAAAAGGAAAATCTAGTTTTTAGTGCAGTAATAATAGTGAGCTTTAAAAAATTGGTTTCATTAAATTTATTTCTTGTTTTGCATCATAATTAGCATTTCTTTACTTATTGAAATACGATTTAAAGGAGAAATTCAAACAACTTGTGGTAAGGTTATTTCCAGAATTTCTTACTTTGTCCTAAGAGAGCTCTATAAATCGTTCCAGTGCTTCTGATGGCAGACTTGACGAATAGTTCTTCCTCACTCATTTTTGCCGCAACCTCGTTTCCGCAAGTGTCTGTTACGTGAAGGGTGAGACAGTATACAGTACATCCCAGAATCATGGCAAAGGTTAAACTAATCCACACCTGAAACGTGGCGAAAACATGTGATAAGTCAAGAATTACTTATATGTGTAGTTAGATCATCACAAAAATGTTAGCTTCATAGGATTAAACGGTGAAAAACAATCAATAATTTGTCGGAAAAAAGAGTATGGATAATAACTTCCCACATTCGCAAATTCTAACTAGAAGCTTTTAGCCTGCAAACCCTATCTCAGAACTGATTTCAACAGAATTATTCTCGAAGATGTTATACAAAATCTCATGCACATTGGCAGAATGTATAAGAAATAAATGAAAGTAGTAACAAAAATTACCTTTTTAATGATATCATTTGAGTTGCTTTACAATTTTTTCTCCAATTTTAATAAATTTTTAAAAATATTTTTTGGCATAATTTAAAACAATACTTTTCATTGTTGAAACGCAATTCAATCCGTTTTCATTGTTTAAACAAATATTTATTTGCGTGTTTCTCTTTCATTGTCGAAAACTGAAATAATATTTTTATACAATCATCCGATTGGCTCGTTCAATAATGACGCAGACAAAAGGGGCGGGGTTATTTTAAGCTCCGACCAGCGTTAGAGACATCTCTTGGCTTTTCTATTATAGATAACACAATACGTCATCACACGCAAGTACAAAACGTGAACATGGCACATGCAATAGACAGAGGGTGAAAATATTTATAAAAAAATCCCGGAAGTAGCGTGCAGCTCCACCAGAGGATACTCTTGAACTTGGAGAGTTTCAACATGTCTATGCAGTTAAAATACTTGTCACAAAGCAACAAGGGATAAGTAAAGAAACGAGGTAGTGGATCAAATAAAACATTTTTTTGTAATTAATGTGGTTTAATAGATAGATGAATGCTGCAATCAGTTCTTCAGACTATTATTCAGCGAATTTTGAATTGAATAGATAGATGAATGGACAGTACCTTCAAATCGATGTCCTGGAAGAGGATCCAGGTTCTACTGTAGAACCCGGGAGCTCTGTAGATGAAAGTGACTGTCTCGGAAAATATGGTCTCAGTCAGATCGACTGCTACGCTTCTATCCATGGTCCACGACAGGTCTCCCACCCCCATGTCCACACTCTGGAAATAATCAGAAGATCTTTCATAATAAGGCCACTTATGCAGTGAATGATGCAATTTAAAATTAATTTCTTCTTAACCTTGTAAATGAAATGTCACTTCAGTGATCAGTCCATTTTGAAAATGCCGACAACGTTTATGAACACAGAAAATTAAACAAAAATCTTTTTATGTATTGAGATGCAAACAACAGTTGCATAAATCATATTTTCACGCAAGATTTGACTATGCCCGTTTATAAAATGTAGTTTTTAGGTTAAAGTGTGGTTCCATGGTAGCATTTTTAATTTGACTTCTCGATTTGCCTTTATTAAAAGTTACGTCAAAAGTAAAGTGTGTAAATCTTCTAATAACATTAATATGTACATTCGAAGATACTGGGAACACGTGATGAACATGAGTATTTTGCCATTAGGGAGAAGAAAATGAGGTTGAAGAAGATGGTAATATCGAATATGCAATATGGCTAACGGACATTAAGTACCCTGAAGCTTTGTATGAACTTTAAAAGATATTATTTGCATGTCATTACTTTATCAGTTATCATTTTCAAGATATCATTTAGCTTCACATAATGACAATTGTCATTATGCTAATAGTAGCTGCAGTTTGCGGACTCCTACACTATCCGATACCCTTTGGTAAAACTCGTTTAATCTTATATCATACTTTGTCTTCTTGAGTTTGACATCAAATCTTTATTTTTCTGATTGCTACAATTTCGTCTAAAATTTTCTTCACCTGATGGTGAAACTTACACTGAATTTAATATATGATAAAATGCTAATTTTTAATTAGTAATCGAGGAAAGACGAAAGAAACAAGAGATGTTTCACATACCTTATTCACGAGTTCACCTATCATACCAGGCCACGTTCCATCCTCTTCAAGCATTCCATACAGCCTATCGTTGGCTTCTTTAACCACGTATCTGCATCAAGAATATCAATCAGCTATTTTATATATTTTTTGTGTTATAAATGGCACTGAAGCCTGATATATAGTAGTCCCCTAATTACCCTCGTGACCGAAACTTCACATTAAAATCTGAGTTCCCACGATAGTATGTCTCACGATTCTCCGCAACTGATTGCGAACCATTGTATTCCTATTAAGTCCAAATTTTTCGAAATCTTAAAAATGGTCCTTAGCATTTGTCAACCAGTGTAAGTCAAGCGATTAATGAAGACCTAATTAAACTTCAAAATACAACACCGTCACATACTCCAGCCTAGAAATAGATACTTCCAAAGATTCACCTTCCGGAACCTGAAATTCGATGAATACCCAGTTGAGCAGCAGAACACACTAGCTTAAGAACAGCAACCAGCCACTACCAAATCTTCCGTAATTCATTCGAAAAATTCACCCGTCACTTATCTTCCAACCCTGGAGTAACAATTCCAGCGATCCCTGAATATAAGTCACAAGACAGAAAAAAAAACCCCAGTCCCACAATTTTTAGAATGGTTTCGACAATAATCATCAATATATCCGGTTGTAATACATTATCAATTCTTTATCGTCGCATCGAATAACACTAACAGTCTTGAATCATGGAGCTGCAACTGTATGAAACATTGTAACTAAAGGAAACATTCTACTCTTTCACTGCACTCATATGATAACTCCTCTTGTATATATTTTATATTATACTCGGATTGTAACCCTCTATGCACTTTTCATTATATTCTTTGTTTATGTATAATTATGTTCCCTTTTATGTGTTTTTATATATCATGATGTCATTTTGTTTCGTTTGCTTTTGCTTTTCAATAAAGTTTCACACATACTCATTCAACCGACAGGGAGACGTTCAGACTCCGAGTTAGGGGATATGCTGTGGTGTTATGTGTCAGACTAACAAAAGCAAAAGATTATAGGAGGTCCTCGAGAAAAAAACATATTGTAAGAACTAAATCCATGTTTAATGCAAAAATATACAAAATCATACTATATATAACAAATATTACAAAATCTGAGCAGCAGCCTGTTGTTTACGTCACGCCGAGGTCTCGGACATCAATATTTAGCGACTAGTTTTCCTTTCTGCGCTCTCACTCACCCTTCTGAAAACACCGGACTACGGCAAGGGTCGGATTGGCGAAGTGTCGGATTATAGAAAGATCACATTATATAAAATAAAAATTATTTATATCGTCGGTTCAAGTGCACTGTGTTTATGAATCGTGTAAAAATAGTGAAGTAAACGTACGTGAAATTGTACATGTCCGATAAGATGTTCACGATTCGAAAGATGTATCCACGCCACTTCCAGTCACCAGGCAGAGGGCTCTCTTGGATGGGTGGACTCTGAGAAACAAATGAATACTTTTAAAAATCACAGGTTTCGAGTTAAAAGTGTTTGGCCAACAATGAATTTCTACGAAATATCGTAGATCCTTTAAAATGCATGTTCAAATGTAATTCCTCAAGAAAAAGAAAGAAATGACTCTTATTATAAACGTAAATGAAACGTAAGGTGTTTATTAATGGTTAAATCAAAATCTAGCACAAAGGTAGATCCTGGATGAATTGTGATAGTCAAATTATTCGTTAATATGATTCGCGGCGGAATCAAGTCTTGCTCATCCGATATTCGTCGTGCAAAATATAATCTTAGAATCCATTAGGAATCTTGCAGGAAGAGAAACGACTCAACGCCAGTCAGAACGCTGCGTAAACCATCGTGTTGCAAGATGTTAGACGACATATTCAGTTACACGTGTCGTGTGATGGATTCACGTTTTGCAAGTGTGCTGACACTATATGACAGTGTTTCTCCACCTTTGAGAGTTTGCGTCCCGATTTTCAACCATAATTTTCATCGCGCCTCCCCTCTCATACAATAAAAATTTATACAATAACAACACTATTTTTAATTACTAACAATGCATTTTTATTTAGTATTGATAAGTTAATTATTAAATGCATTGTGCAGTACTGATACAATTCAATTTATAAGTGTGTTATATCAGTGTAAATGTGTATTTTGGTTTTTATTATGTCAGAAGGTATTTTTTTTTATTTTCCTTTCAGTAAATTAATCAATCTTTTAATAATATTTTCTCTTCGATATGTTCGCGCCCCCCATTTAGTGTTATCACGCCCCTCTAGGGAGGTGCACCCCACATGTTGAGAATCGCTGCCATATGAATCGACTCCTTTCAGCATAAATAAAAGTTATTGCAGATTCATATGATCTCAATAGCACTTTACTTTGAACGTGATAAAAAATAAAGAATTAATTCATTATCCAGAATAAATTCCATTATCTAGCCTTTTTTATTAAACATCCAGATTTTCCAAGATTAAATTCACAAAACTTTGTTCATTCGAACGGCATGAGCAATCGTGGCATCATGATTTCTGGATAAGAGCGAGCCTGCTGAAAGCTAATCTTATCGTACCTTCTTTTTAAAAGTGGTCAATTTTCCTACTAAAGTAAAAATATCTGTGAATTAATTTCCATTAATTAAATAATTAATTAAGAATATTTAATTAAAGAATAAAATAATAAAAAACTAATATGAAGCAAAATTCTGTTGTAAGAGGTTAATTTCGATTATGAATAAAATCTTTTTTTTCTAATTAATTTTTGATCTATATCTATAAAATTAAAAAGTGAAAGAAATGTTGTAAAGATGCATTTTCGAAATCTATTTTACTAATAAAAGAAAACGTTAATCACAACATCTTGGTTTCTCCCAAAAGAACAGAAGTTTGGTCGATGAAAAACGGGAGATTTCCAGTTTAGGTCCAAACCGATGCTGATAGCAATTTGGTAACTAAGCGACAATTGTTTTTTTTTTGGCACAAGAGCAAGCAAGAATTGAAATTATCCATTAATTGAATGAAGTCAAAAAGTGTTCTCAGCTCTTATTCAAAAAATGTGAAGAAGTCAAAGCCAAATGAAAGTGAAAATCAAAATGAATGTGATATCGTCCTTTTTTGTGTATGCGATAGGAATTTGTTTGTTTTCAAAATGAAAGAAAGATTTATCCAAAGTACATAATCCGTTCTAAAACAATCGACGAAATCCGAAATTGATGAAAATCGAGGTGATTATTTCCATATGAATCAATGTAAACCCAATTAATTCGTTCTAAACACTCCAAAATACATACTAAATACATATTTTATAAAGAATAAATATAGTGTTTTGTACTAAAAACAATAAGAAATTAATATAATGAATGAATATAAGACTGCTAAACACCTTAGGAGTTCCTGAATGTTACACCAGTAAGGGCTTCACTTTGCAGTCAGCACTCATTACCGCACAACAAAAGAGTTAGCCTATCTTTCGTAGGCTTATGTCCAGGCTCTGCCTTTTCTTCCTGTGTAATGAACGTATTCTTAGGCATTTTTTCCCAAAAGGAA
This sequence comes from Araneus ventricosus, assembly GCA_013235015.1. Taxonomy (NCBI): domain Eukaryota; kingdom Metazoa; phylum Arthropoda; class Arachnida; order Araneae; family Araneidae; genus Araneus; species Araneus ventricosus. The sequence continues at coordinate 50,095 of BGPR01002429.1, read as the reverse complement.
CCAGTTTCATCAAGTTGAATACTTGTTGGGGGATGAATCCTTCAGCCTCTGTGTAATCTGTGGATTCGGACACAAATTCTACGGCTCCAGATTCTCTGGAACTCGCATCTTCGCAGTTAGGTTTCGTAAGATTAGCAGGGAGGATACTTGGAAAGCCGACGAAATCCGAGGCAACAGAAGAAATCCGAGATAAATTTTTCCCGGAAAAAAATTGGCAAAAACCGAAACCGATGATAACCGAAGTCAACGAAAACCGAGGTATTACTGTACTTTCCATTTGTCAGTGCGCAAATGGATTTAGTGAACAAGTCAAGCTATTTTAAAACGATTCTCTTCGAATGTCATTCATTCTAATGTCATCAAGCAAATTTTTGATATTCTTATAATAACCGAATAGCTCCCAAAAAGATATCTCTGCACGGATTGAAACAAACGGCAATCAGACAACATTAATAAACAACGTCTGGTGAATACAGTGAGTAGGGCAGGACATCCTATTAAAGTGTTTAATGGTTTCATTAAATGGTCTTGCTACACATGAGCGATTATTTCTACGTTGGAAAATAATATTATTAAGTCTACATATTCTGGATATTTTTGCTGCAATGCTTCGTACAAATTGAATTCCGATTTTATGTTTCGCAAGAATCTTTATAGTATAACAATTTCAGATCTCCACTATGAAATTTTGTGGGTGGTTTTCCATGTTTATTGTAACGTATATTGAACCATTATTCTGAAACTATTAAAACCGCTTTTTGTAACTTACAATTCATGTACCATGTCCAACGTTAATTTGAAATAGTAAACAGCACGTTTCTGTTGCAGTTTTCTTGGCGATAATTATAAAATAAAGCAAATTCTGAAGTAAAACTTTTTAAAGTGTTTTTTTTTGTCACAAAACTCTACATTTGTAATGAGGTAAAAATAATTATTTTTTAAACGTTAAACCGAAGCAACATGCTGATTTTTAAAAATTGCTATCAAACTTTTTAAATGCAGTTGTTACTAGATTCACTTGCTTGTAAGCACTACTGTATTATGGACATCTACTAAAAAATGACAGAATCAGATTTATACACTCAATATATAAATCAAAAATTACGTTAACAACACATATGACTTAGATTTTTTAAACAAAACATTAAATTTTAAATGTTATCATAATATTGAATTTAATTTATATTATACAATTGTTAGAGTAGAATATTCGCATATAACATCAGAACCATCACGTCATATTAAATAGAGCTTATTGGTTGTCTTATTAATGTTTTCTATTCACTGTATCATTACGTATCCCTACTGGCTGCCTTTCAATCCTCTTGAAAATCTATAAATATGAGTGACTTTCATTTTATCCTCACCTTGATTCCGCTTTTCGTGTGTGATAAACCATGCTGTAAATAAACCCTGCTTATTTCGATCCAACAGACTCTGAACTCTTTTAACGCAGTCATTTATCACGATGAAATAGTTATAATATTAATAACAATGAAGAATGAAATTCTTTTATTTATGTTGAATGTAAAACAAATTTACATAAATAATCATAAAATTCAAGTTCTGAAGCTCTGTCCAATTTCAAATAATATAGGACTCGGTAAATAAAGTAAACATTTTACAAAATTCGAAATACCTTTTTTCGATTCTGAAATGAAATTTTTGCTAGTGAAAATTACACAACTAGCAGTACTATTTTTGTCAACATTTGTGATAATATTAGGAGAATAGGCAAGGAAAATGCTTAATTCAACTGCAAAAGAAGAATGAAAATATTACAGACCCCTAAAGACGATATCCTGAGGATCCGACCACCAAAATTTGTGAAAAATGTGTCGAAAAGTTGTTCTTCTGGTTGTCCTGTATCGTTCAGAATGTTTGACAAATTCTTCTGCTGGAAAAATGTGCTCCCATTTCCGGAAGAATGCAACGACCATAATTTGAAATCCTGAAAGAAATAAGGGCGCTGATTTAATACAAAAATGAATTTGACATTTTAGAAAAGTTTAATTTTGTGGAAGACCAGATATCTATTTATTTCAATAGTTCTAAAAAACTTTGATAAGTCTCACTAGTAAAATAGAAATATCACTGTTTATTTTAATTACTTGTAGCTGTTCCAACTTATTTTAAACAAATTGAGTTACTAAATAATTCAGTAAGAAGACAACTGTTTATGGAGATGAGTGTCACTCAACGCTACCAAAATCTTGCTAATTTTATTTAAAATTCCGAAAGCAAATGCTGCCATTTGCTTAACAAATAAAAAAAAATAATTTTTTAGTTATATGCACAAGTTTTCTGGTTCTTTTTTGGGTAGTGTAAAAATTCCGTGTTCAGGACCGATTTCCCAAGTAATGCTTCGTCAGTGGAAAATCGGAAGTGGAACGCCAGCACGGAAGATCTGTGTATCCAAAATAAACCAAACAATAAACACTTCCATACAAAAATATACACAAAAATATAAACAGGACAAAGATACAGAAAATGAGCAGAGCAGTTGAAAGGGCACTAAAAGATCACGGCTTAAATGTCTACCACAATTTGAAGTATGACTTAAGAGAACCATGCATATCAAATTATGCATAAGTGATTCCACTGAAATTATATTCCCGGTCAACAAGCTGGTCGCCAAAGGCGGCTAGTTGTACAAAAAAAATTTCAAATAAACAGCACATTTCAAATTTAACGATTTCAGATTTTGAAGAAAGTGAAAAACATTCTATTGCTTTTTTTGATTGAATACATTTTGCAGAAGTGACATCCTGGAGTGAATTAAGAGGGTTATAATTCATATTCTAACCACCGCACCATGCCATCCGGTAAATCTGAATGACCGAACCGCAGCAGACAATAATCATACGGTTGCTTTTACTTTACTTCACTTTACACTACGACACACCTCTGACCCCAGAGATAAAAATCTGTGATTTGTGCAAAATACCCCTATTACAAGTGGCCAAGCCACAGATTGTTCTCAAAGATGTTAGTCCCGCCATCGGCGATAAGAATGTTTACCACTTTTATCACCATTTCGGAATTCCCGGGGAAGCGAGAGCCTGCATAATGAGCCGGGAAACTTCTCACCCTCGTGCTTGGGGTGCTCTCCAAGGGGCGAACAAAAATTTATTCACTTATGATGAGAGCAGAAGGTAAGGACGTATTTAACTAACGAAAGCAATTCAGAAATGAAATATATATTTTTTTAAAATTTTTTAATTTCGATTTCGAACTAAGTAATATAAATTCGAATTATAGACGACATTTTAAAATTATGTAAATCTCTACTAATAATAAAGGAGAATGTGTGTGTGTCTATGTATTGGTCCGCTACAGGGCAGACCGCGGGACTTAGAGCTACGAAATTTGGCACAGACATGGTTTGGAGAATGTGCACCTCGAAGCCCTTTTTTCGAAATTTTAATTAGAATTTTAATTAATTAAAAAAATAAACGTTTGTGTTTTTCCTTAATAACTTTCGAAAATATTACAGCACAAAAATCATTTTTACAGTATCTGAAAGCAAAACAAATTGCCATTTCGATAATATGAATTAAGTTTTGGTACGATTTTTCTCTCTAATTTTAATAAATTTTTAAAAATATTTTTTGGCATATTTTACAACAATGCTTTTCATTGCTGCAACGAAACTAAACCGTTTTAATTGCTTAAACAAATATTTAAATGCCTATTTCTCTTTCAATGTTGTAATCTGAGATAGGATTCTAATACATTTTGTTTTCATATTCTATTTCATCAAGATTTTTGTGAAATCTGTCAATTAAGCTCTCCGAGATATTGCTTTGCTTACATTAAGAAATATATCCATTCAGCTGAATGGTTACGGTTGCTATTTTTTCATTCTTTTCTCAGCATGTTTTAATCCAGCTAACATGCCGCTGGCCATAAAATGTGCCGCGTCATTTTAATGTTGAAATCAAATGCACATTTTACAAGGGCAATAAGAAAGTGAAGATAGTGCCGACAACATGGAATTAGAGGTTACATGACATGGTCCTCCACACTAGAGGTTACATTTGACTCCATTAGGAACATTTATGTAGACAATGAACAGAAGAGGTCCAAGGTCACTAATAGAACATGGGTTAAATATCTACCATAATCTGAAGTTTAAAATTACGTTGTTAAGACAACCATGAATATAAAATGATGCAAGATTCAATTGAAATCATATTTCCGGCGAACAAGCTGGTCGCCGAAGGAGGCTAGTAAGAAATACTAGGAACCAGAAAAAAAAATCGCATTAACAAAATTCCACTATACATGTGAACAGTGATGTGGGGTGGGTAAATACCCAGTGGGTAGGTAAATAATTTTTGGGTATATACCCGGGTATTTACCCAAGGCCTGGGTAAATACCTAAAAACTGGGTATTTTGCGAAAAAAAAACTTTTCGAATGCTGATTCACAATGAAACATACAAACTTCTATAAATACCCAACAACTTCATATTTTGTAAGAAAAAAAAAGTATTTGTGAATGACGATTCAAAATTAAACTTAAAATTTATAAATACCCAAAACTGGGTATTTTACAAAAAAGAGTATTTGAGAATGGTGATTCAAAAAGAAATATTAAATTTATAAATACCCATACACTGAATATTTTGCAAAAAAATGTATTTGAGAATGGTATTTCAAAATAAAACATATAAAATTTATAAATACTCTTAACTATATATTTTGCAAAAATAAAAAAAAATGCATTTTCGAATGGTCATTCAAAATAAAGCATAAAAATTATAACTATCCCAAAACTGGATATTATGCAAAAAAGGTATTTGCGAATGGTGATTCAAAATTAAACAGATAAAATTTCAAAAAAATGGGTATTTTGCAGAAAAAGAAGTATTTGTGAATGGAGATTCAAAATCAAACATATAAAATTTATATACATAATACATAGTTTATAATTTTTTTTAAGTTTTAACTAAATTATAAAAAAACCCAATTTCTAACAGGATTCAGAATAAAGTATTCTAGAACTTAAACGGGATCGGGGGATAATTTAGTTTTTCCGGTTTGAAGCTATGACACTTACAGTAGAGTAATAATTTTTAACACAGTTTATGTTATACTAGTCGCCTTTGGCAATCATCTTTTCACCGGGAATATAATTTCAAATGACTTTCTTATGCATAATTTGATATTCATGGTTCCTTTAACAACGTAATTTGGAACTTCAAATTGCGATAGAGATTTAACCCGTGTTCTTTACGTAGCCTTGCACTTGTTCTGTTCCTTGTCTATTTGAAACTCCCTATTTAGATGTTACTTGACTCAAGTAACATCTAATTGTATGTAATCGACACGAACTATAATTTAACAAACTTTATTTCAACATCGAAATAGTAATTTACTCACATTGCCGTGCTGGAAGTCAAACAGTTTTGTTTTGATTTAGTGAATACATAGTCGTTTACTTTACGTGTATTAATATTACTACATATTTTACGTTAAAAGTGAAAAAAAGGAGAAAGTTACCTGCTTGAAGCTTTTAATGTTAAGAAAGGATAAAAGTATCCAATGTAAGTACTGTAATGTTGAGTATAAACATGCCAATCTAAGCAAAATGGAGAAACACGTAAAAAATATTTCAAAAGTTCTATTGGATTAAAAAAGGTTTTGAAAGGGCTAAAATAGATGATGAATTTTTTTTAAATCAAATTCCAACCATGATAACTACATCAAATTTAGAGTTTCAAGAATATTTAATTATTGTTGTTTATGATCCAGATGAATCCCATCTAACCAGGAAACTTTGTGTGAGTGTGTGTATCTAATATATCGTCAAATAATACAGCAGTTTCAGCAACAAAAGAATTCAAATGTCTTGTTGCTGAAATTTTGTTACAAAGCTCACTTAACTTTGTTGAAAGTAATATGAGTGAATATTACTTTCAGAATAATTCTCTTTTAAAAACTGTTAGAACTGAAACATCTGCTGACTTTTCATCAGCAATATCTAGTACTTTGACTAATTAATCCAAAAAGAATGATAAACAATTATATCTTTCATTTTAGTTTCTATTATCAGCTGTTTATCATTTTAAACCAAACTCATTATTTCTTTTTTTCATTTAGTTAAAATAGCTCTCATTTTTAAAAAGCAACAAATACATTATTATTCCTTTACTCATTGTATTAAAAAAGGATTGACATTTAAGCCACGCATTTTATGCAAGATCTATGATACAGTATTGCGTTTTTGTTTTTTCTGATTCATTTTTTTAGCCTTTATATAATTTAAAAGGTTCATAAAACTATATTTCTTTTTCTTATCTTACCTAATGCTCAATGTATATTCTATATATATTTATATTATATATAGAAATCATATTTCACAGCAGTGCCTGTATTTCATCTCAATAGAGTTAATTGAAAAATAAATACCCAGGTAAATACCCTGGGTATTTACCCTTAAAAATAAATACCTGGGTATTTTACATCACTGCATGTGAATCATATGGTTTTATTGCGGCTATCTAGTGTTGTCGCTAGGATGCATGGTACCAAGAGCAAAATTATTTAATTCATCTGCCTCATTATATTTGGTTTTAAAAAATAAAATAAGCACGCGAGCATGATTTTGTCTTCGTTACTGTGAGGCTTATATTAGGGTTTTATATCTCACTGCTCCATTAATTTATAAAATACAATTAAAATTAGTTTTCTGCATGTAAGAATATAATCTCACCATTTTAAAACAACTAATCTTCCATTTTATCTGTCATTTCATACATTAGCACAGCTGAATTATTTAATTTCAGAAATTCACTAACAATATTTTTAATAACCATTCATTTTTTTGGAAACAAAATCTCCTTCTACACCAAGGGACTAAATGATCCGATTTTTTTTTAATATTCAGAGATGTAATTAATTATTAAGCTAAGCAAACCATATGAATTTATTATTCTTTCATTCATTGTCGACATGACAACACGCTATTATCTCATTATAGTTCTATTTATCCAGAAGCAAAATAAATATCCCCACCTTATTACGATCTCATACATTCTCTTTGTTATGATCAAATACATGAGACTTCCATTATCGGCATGATGAACCATTATGTTACGACAATTAAAATAGAAAGCTCATCATAACGACAATATCCATGATACAATGATCATGTATATAACACTATATCTTTGATCGTCACATAAATTTGTTTAGTCACTATTAAGTTCTCAATCATTAACACGAAATTCTGTTAAACAGGAGGAAAAAGCAATTTCATGACTCCTAACTTAATATATAAAGGTAAACGGCCTCATCATACGTGTGCTCGTAAATAATTCTGTTGCTATAGAAACCCTGTGCTTGTCTACTCATATAGTCATAATTTTGTTAAACAACATATACACCGAAGTCAGAAGGAAAGGCACAGAGGTGTTAATAGTTTAAATTTAGCATAAATTTTAAAAAGATAGTTCGTTATACTTGTAAGATTTTAGTTTACTGTTAAGTAATCTATAACGTTTTGAATAAGAAAGAGACAGTCAATCTGTTTTCACAAGTTTTATATGGACCCCTTCCTTTATAATTTTTTTAAATTCTCTGTACGTACCAATAAAGTTCAAAGGAATATGAAATAGCAGTAAATTAAATTTTACCCAGTGGCGGCTCGTCCATTAGGGCAGCAGAGCTGCAGTCCCCCTGAAGTTATTTTAAAATTTGTATTTTCGTTTTTATTCTAATTGGCTTACTTTTCCACTTTAAGAGTTCAATGATAATCGAAAATGGCAAAAAGTAATAAAAACGTGAAAGGAAGACGGAAAAAAAAGAGAGAGAGAGAGAGAGAGATCAAAGCCGCAGAGAATTTTGCCCTTCCTAGAATCGAAATTTCCTGCACTGAGCAACGCGGAGCTCTCAATCGGAAGAAAAAAGCAACCATTTCTCCCATTGAAATTAGAACCCCCTGTGAGCTGCACTCCGGAGCAGCTCATGCTTGGCGCGACTTCCTCATTTGGCCTTTTTTCGCTTTCTCTCAGTAGTCCAGTCGTTAAGTAGTTTTTTTAAATCATATTCTGGAGGAGTTGTAATTTTTTGCTCCTTTATCTTTTTTGGGGTGCTGATTACGAATCTGAGGTTTGACATCAAAAATTTTTGTTCGAATTTTAGCTAGGGCCAAAAAACATGAAAAAAACTTTTTCCAGTTTTTTGCTTATAAGCAAAAAATTATCAATTTTTTGTATATCATCCTTATATACTAAAATAATCAGCATAAAATTTTCTACAACTTAGGTCAATACAACTTCTGCAGAACTGCTTGTTTCTGAGCTGACGAGCCGCCATTGATTTTACAGCTACTTCCTCTATTTCGAACAGCAATTTCAAGTAGTTTGAGTCAATCCTTCCTCTTTAATTGAATCCACTCAGTCAAAACTAGAATAAATCTTCTACTCTTTGTTAATGTTGCATTTACAGCCGAGATCTTGATAAGATTTTAGCCAACACTAAACGAATTTTGGTTTGTTAAGTTTGTAGTTTCAGAAATAATTTTAAATCAATTTCAGTCAATGTTTAATCAATTTAATTTTAAATAAATTTCGGAAATAATTTTAATTCCAACCGGCTGAAAAGCACTTACTTTGCCTTTTTCTTACTAGCCGTTATATTTTAAGGACATACTTTTGAAATGGAATCAGATGCACATGAAGAAGTCACCGCTGTTTCAGAAGCAATAATTACAATTTTGTCTCCTTCGTCAAAGAAATGAAGAGCCTTTTCGAGATTCAAGCAGCCCCTGATACCAATAATCCAACGCTGATGGGGTCCAAAAAGGAATTTCCTCTGGAATAAATTGAACATTTTGAAATTAATGCCCAATTTTTAGTTATTTAAAATTTTGTTTCATGGCTGTAAGTTAATTTAAAGTCTTAAGTACATTAGTAGTCAAAATTAAGGACATATTTTGAATTGTTCCTTTTATACAAGAATAATTTTTACAATAAAGACAGTAACGATATTGTTTTCAGTCTCCAGTCTTATATTTCAAATGCTGAGCTAAGACTGCTTTATTAATTATTTTGAGTTGTTTTGTTTCTCGAGGAGCAGGCTGCACGTGATGTGAATGATTGTAACTGCTTTATTATTTAAGGTTTAAAAAAAGCAATTCTTAAAATTTTCTTGTACGACTAAACCGACTTTCTTTTGTTTATAGCCAAACAAATTATTTTTGGTATTAGAACGACTATTTATTTAGTCTGATGCTACAATACTAATCTAATGATTTCTTTTGAATTGCAAAATACCCCACAAAAATCAAATTTAGAAGAAAATTCTATAACCGCATAGTTTTGTAAAGGAAAGAAATATTTGTTGTAGTCACTTCTAAAATTTCCTTCCAGACTTAGAAGAAAATTTTACAACTGTATAGTTTTGTATAAGAAAGAAATATTTGTTGTAGCCGCTTCTAGAATTTTGTTTTGTAATCACTTTTTTAAAGGCAAGATCTTGCTCCCGATAACAGACTCAAGATAAAATCTGTATCTGCACTCTTTCATTTATGAAAGAAAAGCAGTAAGCAATTTTAGAACTTCGTTTCGTAAATTTTTATATTAATAGAAAGCTTAATTTTCGATAAGATTCAGCTTAGAAAGCAGAAATCATACAACTAACCAATAATGTGCAAGTCATGGAATTTGTGAAAAAAAATGAAGCTTTTCTTGCTAGTCAGAGTAGTATATTTTCGAAACATGTGTTTCAGATCAATGACTGTTTAAGCTCAGCGTCACACTTTTGAATGAAAATAATGCGGACTACACTTCCAAATATTGCTTACAGTTTAAAATATAGGGTGTTCGCAGAGTCTTTTTTAGAGTTTTAAAAATTATTAAAATGGCTGTCGATATTAATCATATCTGTGCCATATACTCAATCTTTATTAGAGCTTTGATTGCATTGTATTTTCATATTTCACGTAACATGCTGAAGAAAGAGAAGCTACTTAAAAAGACCCATTAAAAAAGCTATTGAAAAGCTATTACTCAAAAAAAGAAGTACTTGCATCTGTATCTAAAATCTTTTTGACTAGGTTGAGCTACTGTGTTAACTCTGATGGTTCTCATTTTGAAAAATTATCCATTAAATTCCTCTTCTGCGTTCTTTTCAATAAAAAAGTTTATAGTATTATCTGCATTGACTCTGAACTTATTTCAGTTCAAATTTGTAGCTTAATTAGAGTTCACACTGTGCAGGAACATTCAAAACAATTACATCGGTTACAAATGGATATAACTTCTTTGTAAACAACGATAGGAAGAAAAAGTTTGAACATAATACAGAGGGAAGCTTAACATTTGTTTGCGTTAGTAAAATTGACTCTACCTGACTTCCTTTGGCTACACGGGTAACATCCATGCGGTATCCATTTCACTTTAGACACTGAAGTATGTTTGTAGTCACTGATGCGCTTTCGATAGCCACATACCTGTTCTGCGTGTCACTATTTAAATTTTTTCTGAAATTTTTTTTTGTGTCCTCATTACATTGGGAATTACTTTGCATTAATATATTTGATTATGAACGGTTACATTATTTATCTATTGATTTACTTTAATAGGTCATTGCAAACAATATATTTATTTATTGTATCACATAAGTTAATTATTTTATTGCGAACGATTTATATATTTATTTGTTTTATGAAAGTTTATAAAACTGCATTTGGCAATGTTATTGGTTTTAGCATATTGTTGTCAATTGTTATTCTAAACTTTTAATATTCGAGAAGAACCAATTATGTTTGTTACGATCCGTGAAAAACTTAATTTCGAATTTGTTTATATCAATCGCCTCATATTTTAGATTTTTTAGTTTAACATTATTTGGTAAAGTTGATATACAGCATAATTGCAATCCATTAATTAAAACTGTCTTACGAACGGAAAGCTATTTTCCCCCCAATACTGCAAAGCAATTAAAATGGAGGGTGCTCTTGTAAGGAGTTTGGCGAAGTCACTCGGAATTTATTTTTAAAGTAAATTATTATTTGTTAACAGTGGGAAGTCAGCCTACAGATTCAAAATTTTAAAACTCTTGGTGTAAATTCAGAAGATATTTTACTTTTAGCGAACGGATAACTTCTCTGAAGACTTCATCTGTATTCTGAATGCGAACAGTCATTACATATCCATCGAACGGTGGCTGTAAACTGTATTTCTCTGGCCAATGATATCTGTCGATCGCGTTCACAGAAACACTGGCAATGAGCATACCGCCTTCATTCAAGGAATTCAGCAAGGATATACTCACTGGAAATAAAAAAAATGTAAATAAGCACGATAGATATTAACCCCTTCAAGAAGAATTAAGAAACATTTGTATGAATTTCTTTCTTTAATATACTGTGTACTACTGCAAAGAGTATCTTATAAATAAAATTCCAAGCTTGTAATGAAAAATTAGAAGAAAGTTAAGACATAACCATTTTAACAAATATTTTATATTTGAAACATGTTTTATTTCTAATATGTTGACAAAAGAAAATAAGTTTTATACAGGTTAAACAAACAAATTCAGTTTGCAACACAAAATAATAATACTATCTTCACTACAACTACTCGAAACAAGCACCGAATCCGATTGTCCGGTAAAGTAGACATACATTTTGGATAAAATATTTCTACTGAAAAAAGATGAACATCACAAAAGTTATTGTGAAATGTTTAACAGGAAGGATAATAAAGTATTATACTAGCATTTTAAATAGCAAAAAGGACTAAGTACAATTAATAACTCAAAAACAGAACTCATCTTGAGGAAAAATATCTAATGTTTCGGAAAAACTAAGTTACAGTTGTAGATTTATGTTAAATTCAAACGGTTACAAGAGCAAGTCTTTTTTTATGAAAATATTTTACTGAAACTGATCATTTTATTTAAGTTTCTTAATGTTTACTTAAATTTGAATTTAAAAAATTCGCGCGCGCGCAGTTTTGATATAAGTTTTTTTTTTCAGTTTATTAGATACTGCAACCTTGAAACGACAAGAATTTCACACGAAACGCCATTTGTTTCTATTAGAAATATAGGTAATAACTTCATTCAAGACCACCATACGAATCGTGTATTTGATGACAGGATATTTCTTTGATAAGTTAATAGAGATGTATCAAAGTATCAAAAGTGAAAGTATCATTGCGGAGTTTAAGATGTCTTCGAAATGTCAAAAATGACAGAAACTTTCCGTGTTCTTTTGCTGTCTTTTGCTCAAACTTCGCTTTCTAAAGAGAAAATGAATTCTTAATTTATCAATAAAGTTTATCGGAGGCATCGAATGTGTCCATCAGTCACACATTTTTAAATCCACGAACAAAACTTTACTTGCCATCACCTTTTCACTCTTTTATATCAAGGTGACAATCAAGTTTGTCAAACGCTTGATCAGAATAACTACACATCATGTACTTCACCAGTTTTCTTTTTCTTTTATCAATCTAAATTTCATCTGCTGAAACATCTGCTTTATTCCCATGGCACAAAAGACGACTTTAGAACACTCGTTACTCTTAATTCTTTCGTTTAAATCGATTTCTTTTGTTCTTTTATGTCCGTGAACTGTCTACTTATCTCAGCGAAAACTATGCTACTGACATATTTTTATCAAAATATGGCTGCCATTCAAGTTCGGCGCGAAAACTTTTGGGAATTAAACGTAATGGATTCTTTTTTTCGGTAGCTTGACGAATGTAAAGCGTTCGCTTAAACATAAATAATTGCTTTTGTTAATGCAAAGAATTAAAAAAATGTTTGGCAGTTTGTAGAAAGAGTGGAAGTTTTTTTTATTTTGGGAAATGGTTGGTTTTCATTAAGATAAATGACACGATTGAGGCGAAAAATTTTAAAGGCTGTAAAAGTGAAAATAAGGCGCATTTCGTTAATTAAATACGAAATATGCTGTATGTCAAGATAGTTTTTTTATGACGGAAGTGATTTATTATGGTTAATATTAGTTTCACTTGGATTTTGGAAGTTTCTTGGTTATAGCTGTTTTTAAAAACAAAGTTACTCATGCTTTTAAAGTTTTTTACTGAATTAGTTTTTTAATTTGTTATGTGTTCGTAAACATAATCCAAAGTTATAAGGTTTCTACGAAATGTTTAACAAAAAGTTCCATTTTTACTCCATCAAGTTTAAAAATAAATAGCTCGTAGAAATAAGTGTCACCTTTTAAAACTTCTGCGTTTCCCAACTCTAAGTTTGTGCAGAATGGAGTGCAGAAAGTCACATTCCTTTAAATATAGCAGTTTATGTATATGGGTTGGTTATATTATGGGTTGCAGTTTATGTATACAGCTTTTAAGAAAATTCATGTTTGAAATTTAGTATATAATAATACTGGAACACTTTTATAATCGGCCACCCCTCTTAATGACCAGTTTTGTTCGACACGGAATTTTTAACTCGTAGACACAATGTGGGGCTTCTGAGCGGCCTGGATGGTCGTCCGTTCAACTTCAATGAAATATATTCTTTTCGTCTCTCTGTCCTTGGATTTTTTATTAAGAGAAAAGGAAGGAAATTAAGAACAAACAATTCATGAGCTCGAAAAGCAACACTGAAAATTAGATCGAAATTAATAATTCCTTTCCCAGTGTGAAGAGAACTTCTGTTTCTACCGGGATGTTTTAGAGTTCAATTGTGTCTTTCAGGACTTGATTTAGATGCTGAAAAAGAAGCTGTTGATATGGCTTGCAACTTTCAGCTCAACAGATTTTTTAAAAAATAATTGATATTATTGCCTATTTCTCAACAACTACCAACGAATCGATTAGGGATTTATTTGTCCAATTAAAAAAACAAAATTAGAAAAAAGTGACCTCCGAAAAAATTTAAAAAAATGCAAGCGATCACAAATTGTAACTTTTTAAAAATATGTAAATAAATTTTCGACTTTTTTTCTTTAGATGATCCTTTAAATTTCTTTTGTCAGAAATAACGAATCAGGGCTTGTTTAAATACATATTCTGTACTTACGAAAGCATGAAAGACTATGGAGCGGCCTCCTCTTTCAACGGCCAATTTTTTTTGGAACGGAGGGTGGCCACTGAAGAGAAGTTTCACTGTATTTAAAATATTTACAGTGAAAATCCTAAATTCAGCTGCTAATGCAGCCGTACAAAGATAACATGAAACACACAAACATATTGTTGCAAAAGTGTAATGTCGCTTTCCTGTCTCACTAGTCTTATGTTTGAGAAGAGAGTTTTACAGGAGTAAGTATGGGATGCCCGGGCCTGGACTGCTGACCTTGGCCACCATTTTGGTGACTTGGCGACAAATTTGGCGACCTTGGCGACAAATCGATGATTCCAGAAATTGCGACCCTTTTCTCGATATCTCTATCAGGAAAGAAAATACGTTTGAATGTACGAGAAATCTCCATCTAACGTCACGGCCTATCGGGGAGAGTATATAAGGCCGCGCTTGGATCAGAGAGAGGAGTGTTGATCGACTGGAACGACTTTGGAGTTTCGTCTGCAGTGAGAGCTAGGAAGCCGGTGAGCTGAGCGCTATTGAAAGTGCTATTATTGTCGTTATTAGTGATTTGCTGACTGTTGGGGTTGCTAAATCTCAAAGTACTGAACTGTTATTACCTGTGAGTTGTTGTCTGTAAACGTTGCTAATCTGTGCAAGATCTATTGTTTCCTGTTACCTGTTCTACGTGTTTTCCTGCACATTCGTGAATAAACCTTCATTCTCCATTATCCTGCGTGTTGGACTGTTTAAACCATACACCCACAGAAAGATTTTTGTAACAATATTTCCGAAATTGGATATTTTGCACTCGGGGAGGTCTAAAGCTACGAAAGTCATCGAGGTTAAATTTGTTCACATCTACAAGACAATGCATAATTAGAGTTACTCTACGTCCAGATTTCAAGCTCACGTCCGTGCAATTGTCCGGAGTTTCAAAATGTTCAGATTTACGCCAACGAATGTCTGGAAATTTGGTTGTAATAGGGAAAGTCTGACGTATTCGTAAAAGGTGATGCCATTCAGTTATTGAAAGGAAACAAATCCATTGCTTGCACTTTGGCAGAGAACGAATTTTTTCCATGATGGGGTTCATTTGAGAAGCTAAGAGGCTGTCCTTACCAGAGGAACTGCCTCTCCTCCACAAGAACTCTGTTCGCCAAGTTGTTTCGCTGACGGCGGTCACTATAGAAACAGATTATCGTAGGAGGAATCCATTTTAAGTAGGTAGACGTCCACGAATGATGTACTCTTCTTACCGCGGCAAACTAGCGCCAAGAATAAAATAAAATCCTTAGTTCCGTCGGATTCCTCATATTCGAAATGGACCTTCTCTAACATAACCAGTTGCTATAGCGACTGCCGTCAACGAGACAACTTGACAAGCAGAGTTCTCGTGGCGGACTGACAGTGAAAGAATTGCTGAACGCTAAAGCGAATTTTGTTTTATCCTGTCCAGAATTCTAATAAAAAATGATACGACTCTTTTTGAATAAATAAAAGTATCTACTGAATGAAACCGAAAAAGGATATGTGAAAGTGAATAAACCTCCTTACCCTTACTCAAATTAAAATTTAAAAGTTTTGGCAATTTTGTTTTATTCTATTTTTCATTAATAAGATTTTGATTTGCCAAACATTAATAAAAAATCTATCTTCATTGCATTCTGACCTCATCAAATGTTTTTCACTTTCTGTTCACTTTCAATGTTTTTCACTTTCAGTTCTGTGCGAGTGTTATGAAAGAGGATCATTGGTAGGCAACCTTTAGAAGTTTGAACTATACCTTAATTCCCACCCTCCCACAAGATTCTTGTCTCCGGCGTCTCTGGATTTTTACTAAAGAAATTATGGCAACCCTATGTATAATTCATATACGAAAATATATATGAATTATAAATGTTTAAGATTATTAGAAAATTTATAAAATAAGATTGCTGCATTTATACATTGAATCTTGCTTCATTTTCTTATAAAAAACAACCTTTTGAATCGGTACCCATTTCTTGTCTTCAGACTTTAACGGTTTGTAGGAAGATAAAGAAAGTCCTTTCAATGCGATTATAATCGTGAATTTGATAGAGCGCTGTTGAAATCATGCTTTCAATGAATGAATTCTTTTTATATTTATCTGAATACATTTTGCTCCCCATTTTATAAAATTGGTCATGTATAACCAATTCAGATTATTTTCTTTTATTTTATCACAATGCTTTTGTGTTTTTAGAAATATGCGGAAAATTATGTTCGTGTTTTTTTTTTACCTGTTCATTAATATGTTCAGATTTCGAAATTTTTACTATCCTTTGATAAAGGGATGTTTTCGTGTCTAACTTCGGATTCGTTTTATGCAACTTTTGCTTTGTGCTTGTATTTTCACTCCATTTTTAAATTATTGATTATTTTTCCAATTTTACACAGCTTATTTTCGGTTTCGACTTATTATTTGCGAAATTCGATATTTCGATCTTTTCTGCTCTGAATTAATAATTCATAAAGCCATGTTTAGCGAAAATTGAAACTTATTCATTCCAATTTTACCATTCATGACTTGACATTAATATTCTTTGTGTAGTTTAAGGGCTATGCGAGTAATTTAGTAAATGATATTTTTCCAATTCTGTTTTCTATCTTCAGGGCAAATAAAACACATTTTCCGGCGATATTCTTAAAATAAGAAGTTAAGTAAAAACAAACTAAAACCTAAGAATAAATTTAGCAAACTGCAACTACAAAATAATAATTATTTTCCACCTACACTTTAATATAATTTCGGAAATCTATTCAAAATGGTTTAAAATTTTGAGGAATTTATTTTGTTGGCTCAATTGACTTTCTCTAGGATTTTTTTTGCACAATTTGTGTATCCTGTTCGGAAAGATTCATGATCAGATACCAGGAATTAATGCATAGAACTGTTGCCTAATTAATTAATTACAATTCGAAAATACATAGAATGCTGTGTAAGCATCACAAAAAATTTTCAGTTCCAATGACTACTACAATAAAACTCCAGTTAATCGAACTCGAGCTAAAGGAAACCCCGGTTATGCCTCTGAAATCGCAAATCCAAAAAACATGTGCACGGAAATAATCGCGAAGACGAGACATTTTTTGCAACCATATACCCACCTTCTTCTTTTAAGCCTCCCCAAGAACGTCAATGATTAGTTTAGAATGCTAAAATTAAAATTAATGGGTATTAACAACATATTAATTACGATATTGTTTAAATGTGTATGTCAGGCGCATTGCGCCGGAAGTCCCCGGTGCGAATATTGCACCCGACGGAGGGTTAACTTTGATAAAGAACATAAATGTCTACAAAGAGAGATTTGAGTTCGTTTTACACTCAGAACATTTCAGAATTAGATGCAAAATAGGAATGAATGCCCATGGCTGAACCGAAACCAGCGGGAGTGACCTCCCCGAAACTTTCTCGCATACGACCAGTAATGTGGGGTGGGTAAACACCCAGTAGGTAAATATTCTTGGGGTATTTACCCAAGGCCTAGTTATTTTGAGA
Source organism: Araneus ventricosus (assembly GCA_013235015.1). Taxonomy (NCBI): domain Eukaryota; kingdom Metazoa; phylum Arthropoda; class Arachnida; order Araneae; family Araneidae; genus Araneus; species Araneus ventricosus. The sequence continues at coordinate 32,560 of BGPR01002429.1, read as the reverse complement.
AAAAAATTATGAATGGTGATTTACAATGAAACATATAAAATTCATGAACTCCTGAAACTTAATATTTTGCAAAAAGAATTGCGTATGTTCTCAATTTTTACGCGCGCTGAGGTACCACAACTTTATTTAACGTTTTTGAGTAAGAAATCTTAATACAGATATCACGCAAGATTTCACCATACCTTCCATCTGGAGAATGTCAGAACGAAGTTTCGATTCGGGTTGCCATAATTTCCGAAGCGCGTGATTGCGGCTTGCTACAGTTTCCTTCGTAGACAGCCAAGGTCAAACGCCAACCGTACTAACTTGAGTAAAACAAGTATGCGATTATACAGATCTACAGACAGTCAACCCTTTGTCGGATTTGGACCAAAATTTTATACGGACCTACATTTATGATGATAAAACTGTGTACCAAATTTTATCCATCTAGCTATTCAAGTTTTTGAGTTATAGTGTTCACATGACCACGGACAGACAGACAGGCAGACTTCCCGTAGACGGTTTTTGTCCAAATTCTGATAGAAACCTACAAATTATGTTTAAAGACCACATACCAAATTTCATCCCCGTAGCTCTAATAGTTTTCGAGTTATCGTGTTCAGAGACAGACACATAGACAGACAGACATGATTCTAAAATTGTGTTTTTCGGACTCAGGGAGGTCTAAAACGTGGAGATTCGTCAAAATCTCGAGTTCGAATTTTTTGACGATTGCAATACTTTTTCTTTGTATACTTCGTATACGAGAAAGTAAAAATGGTTATTGGAAACGGCTTCCCCTTCTTTAGTTCGGTTTACCGGAGTTTTGCTGTAATATTAAAATCGAATGTGTGTATGTCGGGGCTTCACAGGGCAGACCGTTGGACCTACAGCTATCAAATTGAGCACGAACATTTTTTGTGCACCTCGGAGCGATATTTTTGAACTTTTAAATATAACTTTAATTAATTAGGAACTAACGAAAATTTCGCGTTTTACCCCAAAACTTCCGAAATCTTATCTCTCAAAGATGATTTTACGCCATCTTTAAATTCAAAAGATTACCTTACAATGATGCTAGTTTAACTGTCATGAACTTTTTCTCTAGTTTTAACAAATTAAAAAAAATTCTGCATAATTTGCAATAATGCTTTGTTACAATGAAATTAAAACAGCAGTTTTCATTGTTTGTACAAATATTTTGTCGCACGTTTTAATTCCATTGTTGAAGGCGAAGAGTGAAGATTCTGTTTATTTTTCTTATTAATTTTGAAATGTTGTAATTAATTTCGGCTTCCTAGATTTATTTCATCAATTTCGTTTGTGGAGTTCATGAAAAAGCCCTCTAAGTTATTTAGTAATATATCTGGTATGTTGGATCATATTATATACGCCATTTTTTAATCTTTTTCATTAGCATGCTTGAATCCAGATAACATGCAGTTTGACTTGCTCTTATGATACAAGTAAAATAATGTTAGATGCAACTGAGCTGTTTGCACGAGGGATAATAAAATGCGATTACAGCACCGCTGAAGACATCACACAATGGAAAGTTAAATGACGATGATAGTCACGTTTTTCATGCGACTTGACTTCTCTAGGACTTCATACGCACAATAAACGAAACAGATGCAAGGCTTCTCAAATAACACGGCTTAAATGTCTATTAAAAATTGATGTTTAAAAATACTTTGATGAGGGGACCCTTAATATCAAGTTTTGCTGAAGAAATTTAATTGAAATCAATTCTAATTAATATTCGCGGAGAAGAAGCTCGTTAACACATTCCAGGGCGGACCGCTGGGACTAGGCTACGAAATTTGACACACGCATGTTTGGAGGGGAGAAATATACAACTCCGACCAGTGGCGACTCGTGAGGAGGGCTGCAAGATAATATTTATCAAGAGAATACCTTTTTAAGAAGCTACTTTACATTTCAGTAAGATAAATTTTTTAATTCCAAAGCCAGATATGAAATGTCCTGCTTTACAAAGAAATTAAATAGCCAGCATATAACATTTACTACTATATTTACTGAAAGAAAGTTAAGTGAATGTTGATGTGACGATTCTACAGACGACATCAAAGCTCCACATAGACACTTCGCCCACTTCACTCGATAGCACTCTTCCAAAAACGAATATCTTCTTCAAAAGAAATCTAGCCTTCTATCAAGAGAAAACAAATAATCAATCAACCAGATGTGTTTCTATCGACGCAACACAATCCAAACCAAAAGCCATAAACAGCCAATGAGATTACCACTTTGTGTGGGAATGAGGAAAAAAAAAGAAAAAGAAATTAAAAAGAGCATCTCTTTTCTCGTTCAGTTGGCTCCGTGTCAGCAGAGCTGCTCGGCATTGCAGCCCACAGCCCGTCTAAGTTAAAGTTAGAAAGGGTTGCTTTCTCTCTCCGGATTTTCTGCGCTGTGAATGGATTTCGGGGGTGGGTGGGGGTGCAGAGTAATTTGCAGCTCAGACGTGCGTCTCTCTTCGTTTCGATTCATTTTATACTATTTTTTCAATTTTTTTATTACTTTTTTTGCATTTTCGTAAGTCATTGACCTCTGAGAGTGGAAAAGTAAGCAAATAAGCTTAAAAACGAAAAATACAAGTTTAAAAAATAATTTGCTCTGCAGCCCTAACGGACGAGCCGCCGCTGCCACCAACTTATTTTTTTCTTAAAATTTTAATTAATTAAAATTTAAGAGAAATTTTAACGTTTTTCCCTGATATCTTCCGAAAATATTATAGAACAAAAATGATTTTAACATCGTCCAAACATGCAAAAAATTATATTTTCAATGATATCAATTAAGTTGCCGTACGAGTTTTTCTGTAATTTTAATAAATTCAAAAAAATATTTTTAGGCATAATTTACAACAATACTTTTCATTGTTGCAACGCATTTCAAACCGTTTTCATTGTTTAAACAAATATTTAATTGCGTGTTTCTCTTCCATTTTTGAAAGCTAAAGTAATATCTTAATGGACTTTCCTTCTTTTTCTACTTCATCAATTTTTCTGCGAAATTTTTAAAAAGTCATCTAAGATAGTAAGTATGTTAGGAAATATATCCAGTAAGCTTAAAGATTATGGTTTCTATGCTTTAATTCTTTTTATTAGCACGTTTTAATCCAACTAACATGCTGTTTAACGGAAAATGCGTCGCGCCATTTTAATGCTGAAATCAAATGCATAATTTGCATGAAGAATAAGAAAGTGAGATTTGCGCCGACAACGTGCAACAATTAGATGTTAGGCGACACGGGCAGTTGCCCAACTCTATTTGAGACGTTCATGTAGACCAGAGGTTCTCAACCTGTGGTACGCATACCCCTATGGGTACGCGAAGGACCAGTTGGGGGTACGCGAAATCAAAGTCGGTAATGGCGGACACAAGAAAATCCAAAGGATTAAAGAAGTTACAGTATTTTGTTTTCCTAAGTTCGTGTGAAAAGTGAAAGTTGTGCTAGTCTAAAACCTACGCTCAAAATAAGAAAGGAAAAGAAAACCTGACAAATGATTGATGTTTTTTCTTCACCAGCCCCGCTATGCATAAATCATTAGTGTGTTCGCAGAAGCTGTAGCTTCACTAGGCGCCAGTGTGGTATGGTTTTTATTTTTGTTCTTCTAGTTTAGGCTTATCGAGAACAATCCGGAATCCTCTCAAAGATTCTTGTTTTGACGTTTTTATTAAAAGCATGATTAAAGGCAGGCATCATTAATTGCTCGATTGGTATACATAATGAATAACGACTGCTCATATAAATCAAGCTTTGTGTTTTTATGGGTACTCAGTTTGATTGGCTTGTGGCACAAAACTGTTGTTTGTAGGCTATGCGTGTTCAATTCGAAGTGCTTATTTTGAGAATGACTTCAATTCGATATTGTTTGATTTCTCAAAATGGACAAGCGGTTGAAAACTGGAACTCTTAAAAGACTGGCATCTAGAACAGAAATTCGAAGCACCGATTTGGCGGCTATGGAGATACTGTGGATCAGCAAGATGATAATCATGAAGTGCAAAGGCCGACTGATTGGCCTGTTCAGGTAAGAAATAAAATTGATTTCGTTTAAAAAAACCCCCTCAAAACATCAGTGGGCTTCCGAAGAAGAGAAAATATTCTAAAAAATACTTAAAATATGGATTTTCCGTCACGGGTGATGAAGATTGTCCAAAACCACTCTGCTTTGTTTTTGGAAGGATATTGTCAAATGGCAGCATGAAACCATCTTTACTAATGCGCCATTTAGCGGCTAATTCAGCTAACAACCCGATTGTTCAAATATTTGTGTTGAGGCATGGGAAGCTTACATACTACGTTACTTTTTCACACAGAAGTGAGATGGCTTTCGCGAGGAAATGTACTCATAAGATGGTTTGAACTGAGACATGAAGTTCATGTCTTTTTTGAAGACCACCCTTTTACGTTGAGCTCTAAATTTTATGAAAGTGAATGGTTGCAGCAGCTTGCTTACTTATCTGACATTTTTCTCAGAAATAAATAAACTTAATCTAGGATTTCAGTACCATTCCATAACTATTTGTAAGGTAACTGACAAAATCGAGTCTATGATTAAGAAGCAGAATTTTTGGGAATCCTGTATAAAAAAAGTATGAAGTTTTTAAGACACTTCACAGCTTTTTATTTGAGAACGAACTTAAATTAACAAAACGAGTAAAAACTAGTACGATAGCACATTTAAAAGAATTTAAGTTGTCATTCAGACAATATTTTCCGAAGCGCAGTGATGGAGATATGTGGATTTTAAATCCATTCAACGAAGCGCTTTTTCAAAAAGCTGAAAAATCAACAATTTCTGAAAAAGAAAAATTAATTGAACTTTCCACTGATTCTTCATTAGAATCCGAATTTAAAAAAGAAATTTGATTGATTTCTGGGTAGCAATCAAAGAAGAGTACCAAGAACTCGGTGTTAAAGCAATAAAATATTTAATACCTTTCACGAACACAGAATTTGTGGAAAGAGAATTCTCGTATTATACATATATTAAGAATAAATATCGAAATAAACTTGACGCAACTCCAGACATGAGATATCTTTCTTCATTCGAACCCAATTTTATAAAACTCATCTCCATGAAACAAGATCAAGGATCGCATTGAAATTTTCTTTCGCTTGAATAAACTGATTATTACGAAGTGTAATTTTTAGCTAATCTTATAAGTTAATGTGAAATTACAGTCGAACCTCTATTTAACGAACCTCTATTTTGCGAATTTCTCTATTTTGCGAACTTTTTCTTGGAACCAAGAACATTTTACAAATTTCTTTATAAAATAACCTCCAAATAGCGAAGTGCATTCTCTATTTAACGAACTTTTTTTTGTGATCCAATATTTTTTTCCCCTATTTCTTAAAATATTTCTGAACATTTCAAACTTATTCTTTCTTTTAACACATTTTATGGTAATCAATGACCTTGAAGCTGGAAAATGTCAAAGCGAAAGTGCTTGAGCATTAAAGAAAAATAATTAATTCTTCATGAGGTGGATAATTGTGGAAAAGGATACTGCTTTAAAATTTGGTATTCCTCCAAACAGCTTATCAACCATAATAAAAAAATCGTGATAAGATACAAAATTATGATTCATCGAATTGTTGTTGAAAACGTTTAAAAGAAGATGTGGATGAGGTAGTTTTGAAGTGGACAGTGTGAAAAATAAAAAAAATACAGGAATGAATTGCGATGAAGACGAAGATGAAGAAGTAAATGATCATGGTGCAGAAATCAACAAACCTTCGTATGATGAAATGCTAAAATTCATTAATTTTATAATATAAAATTATTTTTTAAATTGAAAATACAGTGTATTCCCGGACAATGTTTTGTTTTATTCTTGTTTTCCTTGCAGATTTCTTTTTGATGGGTACGATATATAACAAATACATATTAATTTACAAAATAAAGGTATGATTAATTACTTTTTTTAATAATATTTAGTGTTTATGAATTTAAAATCTGTTTTGTTTAGTTTAAAGTATTTTAAAACGTGAATCTCTATTTAACGAATTTTCCATATAACGAACTTTTTTTCGGGATTTAGCGACTTCGTTAAATAGAGGTCCGACTGTATTACAATATTGTCTTTATTTGTTTTGCCGTTTAATTAATACTATTTTAAAATTGGAATAAAATATAAAATTAAAAATAAGTCCTGCAAATGCCTTCAATTCGCGTTATTTCACTCTTAAGCTTACCTAAGCCCGTAACATTATCGATAGAAACTTCTTTGCATAGACGGATGATTGGGGGAGAGGGTATGACAGTAGGGGGTACGCGAAAATGAAAAGACTAATCAGGGGGTACGCGAGGGAAAAAAGTTTGAGAACCCCTGATGTAGACAATGAACACAACATATGCAAGGCTGCTTAAAAACGTTGGTTAAATGTTATCACAATTTGAAGTTTAAATTTACTTTTTTAAGGAAACTATAAATATCAAGTTACGCAAAAGAGATTCAATCGAAATTATATTCCCAGCGAACAATATTACGGCAAATAGCTGGTACCGAAGGCGGCTAGTTAGTTATTTAATAGAAAAGGAAGGAAAAGAATTTAACAAAATAATCTAACAATATTTTCTAATTAAAAATATATCACCAGTTTGTCAGTACATGATGTTCTCGTTCGTAGATAAGAACATGACCTTTCAGAGTATCTAAAACCTATTTTGTCCATGGTCTGGAGTAAAACAGTATTATGTCTTCTTTCTCCGTACGATGCTATTTGCATTACTGGATTAACGTGCTTTTCTAAGCATATCGACTTTCAGTTTGGACTGGAGAGTGTTTGATGGGGTCTAGACGACAACATCAGCTGGATATAAATGAATTATTTTAATTAATTAATTAGAAAATCATTAATCTTTACTAATAATAAAGGAGAATGTCTTTGTGTGTGTGTTGGCGCTCCACAGGGGAGACCACTGGACATAGAGCCGCGAAATTTGGCACAAACATACTTTGGAGGGTGGGAATGTGCACCATTTAGCCATTTTTTGAAAGTTTTAAAATTTTAATTGATTAAAAATTAAACGAAAATTTGGTGTTTTTCCTTAATAACTTTCGAAAATATTAAAGCCTAAAAATGTTTTTTACGCCATCTGAAAGTGCAAAAAATATCTTTTCAATGATATCAATTAAGTTGCTGTACGACTTTTCTCTAATTTTAATGAATTTTTAAAAAAAGATTTTTTGGCATAATTTACCAAAATACTTTTCATTGTTGCAACGCAATTCAAATCGTTTGCATTGTTTAAACAAACACTTATTTGCGTATTTCTGTATCATTGTTGGTAGATAAGGTAATATCTTAATGTTTAATGCTATGATTTAATCAGCATATTTTCATCCAGCTAACACGTGGTTGGAAGCAAAGTGTGCCGCGCCATTTTAAAATTAAAATCAAATGCGTATTTTGCAAAAGGAAAAAGAGAGAAATTGATGCCGACAATGTGCAATTTGATGTTGCATGACACAGCCACCTACTGGACTCTATTAGGGACGTTCATGCAGATAACGAACAGAACAGGTGCAAAGCTACTGAAAGAACATGGATTAAATGTCTATCACAATTTGAAGAGGATCATGAATATAAAATTATGCATAAGAGATTCAATTGAAATTATATTCCCGGCGAACAAGCTGATCGCCGAAGGCGGTTAGTCTACAATAAATGAAATATTTAAAATATGAGTAATTTCTAAAGTGTTTTTTTTTCATTTTTTAATTTTTGTACTAATAAACAATAACATGAGCTGGAAAATGGTTAATATTCGTTTATAAATACATTTAAACCTCCTATAACACGGTTAATTTTTACAGTTTTGCATAGAAATTCTTTGCAGAACGGATGTCAGAAGTCGTCTGTCGCTATTTATGCACTGTCTTAGAGCAGTGGTGCGCAAACCGTGGGTTCGCGAAAAAATTTTTGTGGGTCGCTAAATTCAAAGAAATTTATTTGAAAATAAAAAACATAAGGCATTTCTTCAAAACCCGTAGTTGCGACGCCTCTGGGGATTGCGAACAATTTTGCACAGAGTGAGGGGGTCGGAAATGAAAAAAGTTTGCGCACCACTGTCTTAGAGGGAAACCGTATTTCTGCTGTCGCTATTTTTGCTCCATGTTTAATGAAAACCGTGTTACTGGACTGTCATGTTGTAGATCAGCCCCATGTTATGAGGAAACTGTGTTATATGAAAGCCATCGAGTAAGAAGGTCGAGTGTCTATAAAAATAATTGAATAAGAATCATTTGCTGTGTCCTCAGCGTTTATTTTTTAGTGTGCAAATAAAAATTAAGAACTTAACCAAATTTAAAAGCAGTAAAAATACCGACTATTTTCATATTATTTGTTTTACATGGTTAGGCACTTCTTTTAGCTATAACGTTTTCATTGCTAAAAGTATTCTCACAGAGAAAACAAACATTGGGTAAAACAAAATAAAAGGCAAAGAGAACAACCTTACCTTCCGGGTCGGCGTCCACTAAAATAACACTCCTCCACTTTTGTTGCATAATTAACAGGACGAGCATTTCCGAGAGACTCATTAAAATGTTAATGAAGCGGAAGAAAGTTTATCTTCTACTTCCGAAATAAACGAAACCAAACATTAAGTGGCCCGAAGTGAAGAGAACTCGCAGAAAAAAAAGAAAACTTCTCCCCTCTCAAGTACACAAACGACATTAGAAAAAAATCAATTAACAAAACCAGCTGTCTTTTTATAAAAGAATATCACTTCTGGAAGAGAGGCTTTCTGTTTTTCGAATAGCCTCTCTTGTTTGCGTTATTGATGAAGTACTTCGGTCACGTGTGAATAATATTCTGTTTCGATTGGTAGGCAACAGCCAATAAAAGAAGACTGACATTCAGTGAAAATTCTTTTGTTGAGTTTGAAGCAGTGTTAGAGCGGATATGAAAACAATAATGATTCATTATTTTCGAATTAATTCTAGGAGTTTTATTTAACTCAAAAATTAGGAGGGAACTTCAGAAAAAAAAATCCTGCAATGTTTTCGTAGCTTTCATAAAGATGAATACTGCTTTCAACCATATACACTATATGGCTAAAAGTATCCACACACTTTCAGATTTTCACATTTTTTAGAATTTCTCAGAAAATAATTAACTGACTGCCCTTAAACTTCGACCATGTGAAGAATAGACTGTAACTCACATTTTACATCGAAGCTTCGATCCTGAGGGCAATTAAGGGACCTTCTACAAACTGATGAAGACAAAAACGTTTTTGGCCTACCCCGCTTCACAGAATACTGATAACAAGATGAAACTTTCAGAAATGATTATGTTTAATGTGCATAATATTTGCAGGAATTTTCGTTAACTCATCAGAAATATTTCGGAAGATATAAAGGTTTTCTAAATAAATCCCAAATTTTACCGCCTATTTTTTTGCTTATAACGGGAAGAGTTTTCTGTTATATTATACGAAACTCACAAAAAAGTGAAGCATTTGTAAAAATTTGGAAAACTTTTTTGAATATTACAGGAAATATGAACATTTTTAGTAAATAATTTTTTACTGCGCATGCGCGAAATATAGCGTAATTTTTCTTTCACAACTTTAAAACCAAATATATAGGACAACTTATATATAAAAAAATTCAGTTCAATATCGTTAGTATTCAGAAAGATATCGGCTTTACAACGAACAGAATTTTAGCTCCTATCGAAGAGAAGCTAAAAGATGAGGGGTTGTACACAAATTGATATTTTTTGAACTTGTATCTTTGAATAGTTATATTGAGTTGTATAGTTGTTAGAATTTGCTGAATACCCATAAACACTTATCAATTACGTGCATAACTTAAATTCTAGCTAATTAGGCGCTATAAATAACAAAAAATTATTACTTTATTTACATGATTATTAACAAGTTACATATTGTTACAATTTTACGGCCAAACGATATTTTTAAATATATTTCTTTTATGGCAAAACGATTTTTTTTATCTAATTAATTTCTTTTCTTAAAATTATTTTAATAATTCTACAAATATATTTTTTTTCATTCGTTACAAATATTACAAGTGTTCATGGGTATTTAGCAAATTCCTAACCACTATACAATTCAATATAACTATTCAAAGATATAAGTTTAAAAAATATCAATTTGTGTACAACCCCTCATCTTTTAGCTTCTCTTCGATAGGAGCTAAAATTCTGTTCGTTGTAAAGCCGATATCTTTCTGAATACTAATGATATTGAACTGAATTTTTTTATATAAGTTTCCCTATATATTTGGTTTTAAAGTTGTGAAAGAAAAATTACGTTATATTTAGCGCATGCGCAGTAAAACATTATTTACTAAAAATGCTCATATTTCCTGTAATATTCAAAATTGTTTTTCCAAATTTTTACAAAATGCTTCTTTAACGTATTGTCATTTTTTCTGTAAGTTTCGTATAATATAACAGAAAACTCTGCATGTTATAAGCAAAAAACAAAAAAATTGGGCGGAAAAATTTAGGATTTTTAAAGAAAACCTTTATATCTTCCGAAATATTTCTGATGAGTTAACGAAAATTCCTGCAAATATTATGCACATTTAACATAACCATTTCTGGAAGTTTCATCTTGTTATCAGTATTCTGTGAAGCGGGGTGGGCCAAAAACCTTTTTGTCTTCATCAGTTTGTAGACGGTCCCCTAATTGCCCTCAGGACCGAATCTTCAATGTAAAAAGTGAGTTATAGTCTATTCTTCGCATGGTCGAAGTTTAAGGGTTAGTTAATCCCAGTTAATCCCTTCCGGAGAAAGTCTAAAAAATGTGAAAATCTAAAAGAGTCTGTATACTTTTGGCCATATAGTGCATAACTGTAATCAGTAACCATAAGGACTATTCTTTCCTCGACTTTTTAGTATACTTCCGCAATATGGCAAGTTTTGCGTTTAGCGTCTCAAAGTGAAGATAATTGAGTATGCAATTCAGACCTCTTTTCTTTGACCGATTGAATTCAAAATTTGATAGAGATACAAATTTGGTTTCACCTATCAGTTGAGCTTTTAAGTTATTGCGTTTATATGCAAAACCTTCTTCTGGTTTGTATTTCTGAGATCAAAGCCGCTGTATTTTCGAATGACCATTTTTCATCAATTTATACACCAAGTTTTGTCACTTATCTGAATAGTCAAGTTTAAAAAATAGATTTCAAATATTTTCACACGTTATAATATCTGTTTGATCAACAATGGTTGTAAAAAGAAACTTGGTGAAACAATGATTGTTAAATAATGATAATCGAAAAGTAGAAGACAAAATAAAGTAAGCAACAATAGACCTAAACTTTAGCTCATTTCTGATTGATTTCATTTACTCATGCAAAATTCCTCAGATATATTACGCAAAACTTTCCCTACTGATACGATCAGATTGTGATTCCAAATTTTTCTAAAATTTTTCAAGATTTTGACAAGACCCTGAAAATTAAATGCTGGACTGATGAAGTAAGAGAAATAATTCTAGATTATAAGATATTTATTTCAAAATAAAAAAAAGTACTATTAATAGTAGTACTATTAATTTTCTTAATGCATCTTATAAACATACAATTATAGCCTTAAAATTAATTTTGTTAGCATTTCCTTTCACAGTTCAATCAATACTCGCTTTCAGAATACGTATTTTCAACCATGCATTTAAAATAACCATACAATTCTCCGATTTATAGGCATTCGTTAAACAGACAGACAGAAGGTTTGTCAGTCTGAGAGAAGGTTTTTATTTATATTTAAACACTTCTATTTAACTTGACTTGTTTCATATTTTTAGAGATTGAATATTGTAATCGATTTTTCACTCACTTCCTTGTGTGTTAGAGTTTTAGAACTTTGTACACTTATGTAATCACGACGACACTGCCCAATGCTAATACTTTTTAGAACTTAATTAATTAGTTTAATCACTAATTAAATCAAATTTTGATTCCGTGCCAGTAAAGCCAACTGATATTGAGTTTTAGAAACAATTCATCCCAAGATTAAAAAGTAGGAAATTAAAAAATCTGCCGTGTAGTATATTAATAGAAGTGTTTTTTTTAAAGAAGTGTTTCATCTGAAGTATACCTTAAAAAATTTAAAATAATTTGCAAAGTGTTTGGTAAAAATGTTTACTTATTTTATGCTTTTTTTCAGTGTGATCGTCATCGATAATGGCACAGGATTTGTCAAAGCCGGCTTCGCGGGGGATTCGTTTCCAAAAGTCGAGTTTCCATCCGTTGTGGGTCGACCAAGATACATTGTGAGTTTTTTTGCTGTCTTTCCTAATTTTTAACCCGTTAACTGCCAGCCTAATTTAAGGCATGGATTTCATTAAATTTCTTTTAAATAATATAAGATAACTCTGAATTAAATTCAGAAAAAAACTTTTTCTTTTTTTTAGAAAAATAATCGAATAATCTGTAGAAAATCACATGGAATTTTTTTTATAGATATATGTTAAAGATTTTTTAAATATAATAAAAATAAAAAATAAAGATTTCTTCCGGATCCCTTACATTGTTTCGAAAATAACTAAAAGGAAAAATATCAAAATGATGACATTTTGACTACAAAATCTGGCTAAATGGGCGGTATATACCAGTTGAAACTCGCTTAGGAGTTTGTTAAAGCTTATTGACTTGTTAGGCCTAACAGAAAAAGAAACAATGAAATGCGTTAGGTTTAGTAAAGGAAGAGAAATGTATATGTCCTATAAATAGGACGCCAGACGTTAACGGGTTAAACACTCATTTTTATCTCTAACCCTGCCAGAGGCAGTCTGGAGCATACTTCCCCGAAATTCATTATTTTTAAAAATATCCATGATAAGCTATTTTACCACCATAACCTAAAAAACCAGAAACGCATTGTCCATAAACAGTAGCTCTAAAATTCGAGCATTCAAGCTTCAAAACAGGATAAAAATATATAAGTGTTCCGTTATTAAGCTATAGGAGGGCTGTTTGGCGACCTAACTTGTAAATTTGTACCGTAGTCAGATGACGAAGCTGATATTTCAGCATCATCGCTCATAAGAGCCAACCTTGCATAAGACAATGCATGAGAGTTTTTCTACCTTTATTGAATGATTCTCATGTTTATGTGGCTTTGTAAACTATACACATTTAATCTGATGTATGACATACAGCATGATAATCTTGAACTATATGGGTTAGTTCTTAGAATTTCACCTTCACTACAGAAAATTCATTTGTCGTCTTGGTGAAGGAGCATACGTTCTTATTTTCTCGTATGGACTAGTTTTCCGATTTGTTTATTTTGGTTCCACAGAGCTTCCGTGGTGAGGTTTTTTTTTTCGTTTTCCAATTTCGCTTTCCACTCCAATTGAAGCGATCGCCAGATCCAATTGGATTCCATATCAAGTGCCAAGTTTGAATCAATTCTTTCTTGAGTTCACAAAGCGCCAAAAAGAGCGATAAAGAATAATTATGGAAACTTTCCACAAAATTAATTTCTTATTTTAAGTAAACATTGAGAGCTACAGCAATAGGAACATGAAATTTAATATTTTCAAAGTATCCTTAAGCCATAACATTATAAAATTCCATTCCATTCCATTCTTTAATATCTTCAAACAGAGTGTTGAAATTTTCAAGATTCCCATTGACTGAACATTGTCACCGGAAGTTGGTGGATAAGGCGGAAGTCCTACTTTACTGCAAATAAACAAAACAGAAAACTCGTCCATACGAAATATAGCTAGAGAAAAAATAAACCTCGTTAAAAAATTCTACCTCGAGATTTTCATGGATCTCTAAGTTCCACCGAGACCGAAAAAAGCGTTTTTTAAATTATGTCTCTCTCTCATTGTGTCTGAATAAAATACCTAAAAAACGTAACAAGTTAGATAGATGATATTTAGTCTGAGCTATTTACAGCTTAATCGTAGATTCCTGCCAAATTTTGGACGAAATCCATCGACTGGAAGTCCGTCCGTGCATGTGATTCTGAACGCGATAACTTAAAAAGGCAACAAGCTAGATATGTGACTTTCGGCATATTATTTTATAACTGGAATTGTAGATTCGTATCAAATTTTAGACCTAATCCGTCAACATATAGACTGTGTCGATTTGTCGACTTGAACGTGTGTGAAACACTAAACTATAGCCAGCAAGAGCAATAAAATTCGATATGTGATATTTACACCAAAATTGCAGATAAATTCAAATTTTGGTCTTGATAAGTTAACGGGAAGAGATATGTTAAAGGTGCAATAGTTTTATTTAAATCTATTGCATTTTTCATTATTTTTGCATCATTTCGATAGTGTGTAATGTTGTAATTGATATAAATCTAGTTTCTTAAAAAAGTTTGAAAATTAAGCTGTGTGGTAAGAGTTCAATGAAACAAAACAAATAAATAATGGTACTTTTCCGTTAGCCGGACGCAAATGGCGCCAATTGTGAACCAAACGCAGCCAAGTCGCCAAGAGAATGGCTGTAAGAAATTTGGCGGAATTCTACATTATTTGGCGATTTTTCGCTTGCGCCCGGCTAACGGAAAAGTACCCAAATATATATATATAATAATTATATATATAATTATATACATATAATAATATATTAATTATATACATAATTATATTTATTTATATATATATATATATGATTGACTGTTAAGGAACAATATTTTATTTTTCATTTGCTAATTTTGTAAGGTTTATTTCTATCCATATATTGTCCACAGCAGTTGCAATGATATTTTAAGACATTTACTGTAATATAATCTACTAATTAGAACTATTTCTATCATTGGAAGTGTGGGCATATAACTTGATAGAGTCCGTCATCTATTGAAAACTGAGAGGATCGGTGATTTTGTTGTGAAAGTTTTAATAATACTGTTTCAAAATACTGTTACGAATATCGTCAGGTGGGTGTACGGTGAAAATAGTCCAACAAAGCAGGATAATGGAGAATGATGCTTTATTCACGAATATTCCAGAAAACTCGAAGCACAGGTAACACAAAAAGAATAGCACTTGCACAAAGTAGCAACACAAGCTGATAGCAAATCACTAACAATAACAGTAATAGCACGAACAATAGCGCTGAGCGTCTAACAGCTGACCAACTCGCAATGCGAAGAAAACTCCAGTCAGATTCCTAAGACGTTCAAACACATTCCGAAGACGTTCAAACACAAAAACACTCACTCGTCAGAACCTCCGAGTATTTACAACTTTTCCGACGGGGCGTGACATCACATAGAATTATTTAATATATTCTATAAATTTCCGTTCCTAATAGAGATAGGACGAAAATTCTAGTATTTTCGAGGATTTTCATTTTGTTTCTAAAGTCACCAAATTTGTCGCAAAGGCACCAAAATGATCGTCAAGGTCGAGGGTCACTGGCTTCCATCCCGCCGGAATCCAATAAAACCTCTGTAATTGTCCCTTTCCAACCATAGGACTAACATAGTAGGGAAGTGGTATTTATGGATTTTTAACAATATATAATTGATTCTCATCACTGCATGTCAGTGCTTAACACAAAACGGCCATATTGTCCAAAATATGCGAGAAAATCGAGGCGAGAATACTCCTCTAGGTTCTTGAAAAGATAACTGATTGTTGATATCGAAAAACAATCAGTTCGCAACAAAATTCGAAATTAATTTCAGATTTCACTGAAAAATCTTTGATATGTTTTAAAAAAGTGATTAGAAGGAGCCTTTCGCAGAAAAAAAAACGAAAACAATCTTTCCGAAGATACTTTCTGTTCTAGATCCAATTTTCCGCAAAAGATATTTCTCAAATCTATATTTTCGTAAACAAGCAAAATCTTCAAAACCCTCAATGCCAATGAAGCTTGCATTACCTCGGCTTATAATCATAAATTCCACGTAACCCCCCTGGGCTCAACCGATGAAATCACAGCGGATGTTGGGTCCGAAAAAAAGTTCTCATTCCGATTTGCTGGGCCGTGAAGAGGATTATGCTTGACGAGTACTTCCATTGATTTCTCGGGAGCCCCCGCAAATATATCCCCGCAGCGTCAGCAGAATCAGAAAAGGATCGGAAATGGAACGCTTTATCCCTCGATGAAGACCTCTCCAATATCGAATCCAGATAAAATAGAACGAGGGTGAAGGTGGAGCTTTTTTTAAAGAAAACTCTTTGATGCGTTTTTGTAAGGTACAGGGAGACTAGATATGAGGAATAAAACCGTGAAAATTAGGTTTTCAGTCCTCTGGAATCTCGGTAGCACAAAGATATTATACAATATTGTACGATATTGAACAATATTCGCAGTATTGTATAATATTGTACAATATCAAATAATATTATATAAGATTAAGCAATATTATACAATATTATGGAACATGTTGTGCCACCTGGGAAGAAAACAACAATATTTCTGGAACGCGATTTCATGGATTTATCAAGCTCATAATTAAATGCTCCCTTTGTCCAAAATGGTGATACAAGAATATGATACAGTAAAACTTCGATAAACCGTCACTCGTTTAACCGTCAGTTTCTGTTATCCGTCATTGTCTAAAAAATCTTAAACCGCCATTTCTGTACTTTACTACTCTTACATTGAAGTTTGTATCGATCGTTCTGTAAAATGAATACAACATGCATGAAAGATAAGTATTATATATAAGTAAGTAAGGTATAATTTGAAGGATTTTTTTATTCATTTTTCGTCCATGCCAGCAGTGAAATCACGTTACTGTGGATAGGTATTAAGAGATTTCTGTAATCCTTCTCAGCACTGAAAGAACAGAACGGGCCGTCTCTTACTCCAGTACCCTTGTCCAGACCGTGCAAGACACGGGAATTTTATTTAAAATAAAAAGGAAAACAAAGCAAACAAACCAAAAAGAAATTTACACTATGTACAGCACAGCCATTTACACTTTTACACTATTATTTCGCATTAGTGTTATTTTATTTAGATATTGTTTTACTTTTCCTTTTTAAAGGGGAGGGGGGAATGTCTGGTAATTTGGAGCGTGTTGGCTGAGCTCGCTGGAACGTTGAAGGCTGGGGGGGGGGGGCTATCTCCGCTTTCTCTGATGAATTTGACTATCCTTCAAATTTTATGCCTGGAGACGAGATTATTGGCGACTCTTTTCAGCCATTCTTGTTCGAAGTTTGGCGCTGGTTTCCTCATGACGGTGAATCAAAGATTAACTATATACACTTTCTAGTATTTGTAGTATCAGTTAAGTAGATTAACGGCCTTATTCACCATCCATGGTTAAACCATGATCATCGGTTAAACGAGAATTTACACGAATAAGCGAATACTGACCGAAATATTCGGCTGGATGTATACCCTAACTAGTGAGTTGGCGAGAAACTCGTTTAGCTCGAAGGCTGAGGATAATTTTAAAAATCCCCAACAACCGAGAAATTGAGATACCCTGCCAAAATAGCAACCAGCTAGGTTGTACATTTGGCGACGCATTTCGGTCAGATTTCGCATTTTCATGGCAGAACCATCATTTAACCGCTGATTATGGTTTAACCATGGATGGTGAATAAGGCCGTAAGTTTACTGATGGTATATAAAAACATAATTTAAAATGTAAAGTTATTTCGTATGAAATGGGATTTGGCCTTATCTAAGCTTTTTGTGAATATTTTAAATTCGCTGGTAACCATCTCTCACTAAGAATTTTGACCTTATTGATATGAGGAATCTTACAGGAATTTCTGCTAATTATTTCCTTTTGTTACTCTTTCTTTACACTGCAACACTACTTTCATCAAAATCGACCATTTTGTGAATTACAGCGGGTGTTATTTTTCTATGCCAAATACTTTTTTTCTAATTCGAAATTTCTGATTTAATCGAATCCAACATTTTGTTTACAGTCAGGTGTCATTTAACGTCCACTGCCAGATGCAAAGGCTGCTTGATAACAAGATTATTCTATACATTAACATTTAAAATATTTAAAAATGTATATGATACATGACGACGATATGTATATGATATACGACCGAGAGTGTTAGAAATGGTAAGGAGAATTTTTAATGAAAATAAATTTAAATTTCTTCCGAATACTTCCATACCGTGAGAATAATCGATAATCGAAATCCCTTGCAGTACCAGTCGATTGATTACTTATTTATCTAATTTTAAATAATTGTCTGAAATACTGATATTGTATTTTTATTAAAATTCGCGGTGCAAGTAATGATAAATGGCTATCGGAGCTAAAAGGATTCGAAAAATATTGGCTTAAGGTACATGAAATACAATTTTTACTATAGTCTTTATTTATCATCATAGATCCATGTATAATTTTTTTAAAACGTTGAGTATCTCGTTTAAATGTTCAGAACCTCCTCTAATGAATTTTGGAGAAAAATACGATTTATTAAGTATGTATCAAATGCTAGCAAAACGGACAAGACATTTTGCTTTATTGTGAATGAAACTGTATCTTTTTATGAATGTTGAAGGATTCAGTTATTCATGAAACATGTATGAGTAGATAAATCAATACATAGTTTATTTATCTAAAAGACACACTTCTCAGAAATCGGCTAAATATGCCTTTGTATGTTTCCTGGAGGTGGTTAACGCTAAAATAAGAATTGGATTAAGGATTTGAAGTATTATGGCAGTAATCCTCTTAAGAACAAATGCATTTCTACTATGACTAGCTGTAGTTAATTTTTATACTTAAACTTAATAAACAATATAGATGTCTTATAGGAACTAAAATTTTTGCACGAAACTGATGAATAACTTTTCAAATTTATTTGCATGTTTGTTCCCTTTTTCAAAAGATTAGAAATGTGGTCTTTTTTAACTTCTTGTGAGATTACGTTTCCTCTTTCCTCATTAGCACCAGTTTAAGCAATGTAAAACTATCCATAGGGATATTAGAGATTTCAAAGATTAGCAATGTTAGGACAGTGAAGCATAATCTGGTTCACTGAGGCAAAAGAGAAACTATGGTATCCGTATTGCTCGTAAAGAAAAGTTTAAATTTGATAATCAATAGACAATGTTGAAATATTGTAAGATGAAACTATCATTCAATCGTACAAATTCAGCAATACAAAACGATAGAAAAATAATATGATAATCACAAGAAATAGAAATAGAAACGTATTTTTTGTTTTGCAGTTTTCGGACACAAATCATTGAGTAAGTGCCCAAAAAGGCTGGCTGATTATATCAGAAATCTTTTTGATGTATCTGCATGACATGCACTAAAATTTTTATTTATGATCAATTATTAAATGCAAAAAGGTTTTTTAATTGTCCTCTATTAATTAATTCCTTTCAATTTATTCTCACTTCTTAATTCCAAGTATTCCCACTTCTTAATTCCAAGTAAAGATGTTTTATGATCAGTTTTTTGTAGAATGAACAGCGAAAATAAAGAGGTCATCACTAGTGAAATCACCTTTTCAAGATTGTTTTGAGATCAAAAAGGTTTGGTGAAAAATGTAAAATTTTAAGAATTAAAATTTTCCAAAGCCAGTTTAGTATTTCTTGGGAATGGATATTTTACAATTAAATCTGCAGTATATATTCCCTTTTACTTTATTATTTTTTTATTCCCTTATCTGCAGTAAAACTTTTAAATGAGGTTTCTTAATGGTCGCGATACAATTTTAATAAGGTAGCAACATTTTTAGTACAGTAAAACTTTAGCAAGAGCTAATTTGCAGAGAGCGATTAGGCACGTACACCTTATCTTAATTTTTTCCATTAACACTAGAATTCGAACAGTACGCTGCAGAGTGTTGGTAAAAGTTGGGGACAATTTTGAAGGATTTCCATCGATTGGAGATGAAGCCAAAAGAAATCGTGCAAATTGCAAAAGCAGTTGGTGGCGAACGATTCGTAGGTATGGAAGAAAGATAAACCAAAAGAATTATCAAGTTGTCTCTCAATCACGTCCTTTGACTCATGCCTTTGATTCACACCTACTTTCTAATTCGATGACCTCTTCTCTACTATATTTGAGAGATAACAGAGGAAGGTAATCTAATTAGATACAAGGTCCAAATCTCAGGCGTGAGTCGTAGCAGCGAACGAGCTAATCGAGAAATGAAGAATTTGATGATCTTGTAATATCTGCCAACAGTGAAAGCGACAATAGGGAAGAAAATGATAAAGCGCTTTTAACTTACAAGAAGTTACACGAATTGTTTAAAAAGACGTCAGATTTCGCAATGGATGTGGACACAAATGAAGAAAGAAGAAGGCACTTTATGAGAGATAATGAAAATGCATGCGCTCCTTACCATTAAACTTTTAAAGAGTTGCATCGGTCACTGTTCCAAGAAAAAATCACCACTTTAAAAAAAATAATTGTATCATGCGCCTACTTATTAAGCAGTAATAAAAATCTTAAATTAACATTTGCTTAATTTTTCCCTTTTAATTACAACAATATTTAGGTTTGCTGAAATTATGTTTCCCTTTTAATTTTAACTATATCTCACGTATGTTTTCTGTAGAAAGTTAACTTTGTGGAACGCGATTTTGCCGCGTGCACGCATTTTATTACTGACGTAACCCCCGCGTTCACCAAGGGCTTACTGTAGCTTCATTTGTTTCTTTCTAGCCTGTTGTGGCCGGGTTGAAGTATCGCAGCCTGTATGTTGGTGGATCTGCCCAGGCCAGGCGGGGTATCCTGTCCCTGACATATCCTATCCGCCAGGGAATAGTTTACGACTGGAAGGACTTGGAGACCATCTGGGACCATACTTTCCACCACCTGCTTGAAGTCGACCCAACAGAACACGCTGTCATCGTGTCCGAAGCCCCAAAGAATCCCCTGAGGAATAGAGAACTCATGCTAGAGGTAAGAATGGAACTTTCCCCCCTTTCTTTGATTTGCAGTGTGCACATGTTAAGATTCTATCCAAAAGGTTTAGTTTCAGTTATATCTATGTCCCATTTTGAAGCAAAGTAAAGGTTATTTTGTGATGCACATAGTATACCATAGTCCTTATATACCGTGGTCATATAACGAATATGCCATTTGAGCTGAGATCCCTCTCCAAATTTCTACTCCGTACTAGTAAGAGACCAGATCCAAAAGAAATCAATAGTCAATTCAAACGGAAACAGTATTCTTGTTCTTTTAGCAAAAATTCATAGATGTTATACTCAAAGTGAAAGATCTCACACGTTCCACTCAACGGCACTACTGATAAGTAGGAGATTTTCAATATAAATCAGCGTCAGTGAGGTTAAAAAAAAATAGAGCACTTTCAGAAGGTAAAATTTTGAGAAATTGTAATCCATTGAAAAGATCATGGTGCTCGGCAGAGTGGATCTGGATGTATGAAAATTACAAAATATCTCTTATTCCTTTTATACACATGATTGTATAAAAGCTTTAATCAACATATGGCTACCTCATAGACATAACCAGTTGAATGATCGATAATATATATGTGTTTGTGTACAGTATATTTGATTAGCTTTCTTACAGATTAAAAATAGAAATACTAAAAGATAAATTAAAATGTAGGAAGCTTATTTAAACAAAATACAAAAAATTATGTACAGAAAATTATCCCAATTATTTCGTGCCCTCCATTTTAATACTTTCGGTGTTTCAGTAAGTTATCAGACACTGCAGTACAATCTGTATGTACTGTCTTGTAGTTATAATGAAGATTTTTGTGGACTTTTTTCTATCGATGTCTGTAAATAATGACAATTGTAATAACTTCCTACTCTTAGGTTCGACTTTATTACTTTTGCCCAGCTAGAATCACAATCTAAGCTATTGTGCACTATTCCATTTTCTTCCAAAAAAGACAGAGGCTATTTTTAATTATGTAATTAATGAAATCTTCAATCACCGATAATTTTTTTTATCCTTTACTGTATAAAGTGGTTGGTTATGTTTATTGCAAATTATAACCAACGTTTGCGAATAAGTCAAAATACTTTTCCAGCGAGCAAAGTCACTGTTTATGCGTAAATGTAAAATGGCACAACCCTTCAATTTGTTTTGAACAGTTGAGGTACTATTTATTCATTGTCCAAGGTAAGATAGCAAATTTAAAAGAGTTCAGAGATTTTTTTTTAAAATCTGTATCGGACAGATATATTTTTGTCCACTAAATTAGATCTAATTTAAATATAGAAACGTCATGAAGATTTCTAACCAATGAAATTCCGCTGACATAAGACTTTCTGAGTGACGGATCTTGAAAAATTTACATAATTCTTTAAATTTTCGAAGTAATTTTTTCAATGTTCGGTAATGAAGTAAACTTTCTAAAATGTCATTTTTTTCTTCTATTTCAATTAAAAATTCTTCTTTTGTAGATTTTGTTCGAGAAATTCGGTTGCCCGGGAGCATTCGTCGCCATCCAGGCTGTCCTGGCCCTGTACACTGGAGGTAGGACAACCGGCATCGTACTGGATTCTGGAGACGGTGTCAGCCATGCCGTTCCCGTGTACGAAGGTTATGCCATTCACCATGCCATCTCTCGTCTGGAATACGCCGGGCGGGCACTCACCGACTACCTTTCGCAACTACTAACTGAGAGAGGATACTACTTTACATCTTCAGGTAATGTTCTGTTAACCCTTAAATGTCCCGTGTTGCTTTAACTCTCTCACATCGACCGAGGCGGTCCCGGGCGGTCTAAAAAATTTCCCTTAACAGCGATGAAGGCCGGTATGAGGCGGTTGGCGTCTTTTGAGGGGAGGTGAGGTTCTGAGATCGCTTAGGAGATAAGCTCTATAGGGAGTCCAATCCAGCAAACCGCCACCCATTTCCGTGCTCCTTAAGGGATTTTATAGCAGAGGGTGGGGTGGTGGGGTAAATGACCACCCAGGTTGGGCGAGTCCAATTCATGTCGCTTCCTGCCAAAAACTCCCGGTTTTAAAGGACTAGAAGAAAAAATCAGGGCCAGAGAAATACAAGGGCAGGTTCATAGAGCCTGCCGCGAAGAATCAGTGGGGGAAATTTGTGACGTCATCAAGCGGGCACTCCGCGCTCGAAAATACGAAAATCCCTTTACTATAACGGTTTTGATATTCTTTTTTTCTTTTTTTTACTTAATGTTTAAAATTGGATGCCAGTATATCAAAACATCATAAGCATAGTAAATATTTGCGAAACAGACATATATTGTTAAGTAATTGTTGAAGGATGGATTGGATCTTAAAAATTTAGGCACAAATTCAAATAATACGTATCCTGCGCAAACAATTTCATGTTTTGATTCAACCAAAAGTTGAAATCTTTTCAATACTCATATATGCGTTATTTTTTGCAAACATATCAAAAATATAAATACTAAGAAAAATTATTAATTTTATAACTATACTTAAAAACATGTAATAAATATAATGCGGTTATATTTAATATCTGAAAAAAGAAATGTTATAAATTAAGCAGAAGAAATGCAACTTACTTAAACCATTGGCAAGGTGTTCAGCTCTAAACACTTCATTAATTGCTGGATTTCAACCACTTGTTCATTTTTACTTTCTCGTATGCGAAGTATACAAAGAGAAAGTATTGTAATCGTCAAAAAATTCGAACTCGAGATTTTGACGAATCTCCACGTTTTAGACTTCCCCGAGTCCGAAAAAGACAATTTTGGAATTATGTCTGTGTGTCTGTTTGTGAACACGATAACTCGAAAACTATTAGAGCTACGGGGATGAAATTTGGTTTGTGGTCTTTAAACATAATTTGTAGGTTTCTATCAAATTTTGGACAAAATCAGTCAACGGGAAGTCTGTCTGTCTGTATGTTCGAGGTCATGCGAACGCTATAACTCAAAAGCTTGAAAAGCCAGAAGGATAAAATTTTATACACAGTTTTATCGTCATGAATGTAGGTCCGTATAAAATTTTGGGCCAAATCCGTCAAAGGGTTGACTGTTTGTCGGTCCGTATAATTTACTTTTGAAGAGAATCCCTTATCTCCACACGCATGCGTACTGGTTACTGCTGTTCCCGTAATACGGTCTGTCTTGGCTCACTGCCAGATTCTTCTCGAATAAAAGTGAATTAATTATAGTGTTTTCTTTTAATTTTTCTTTCACGCCGAAACATTTTCTCAATAAGAGTTGCATATTTGATTTGCGGTTAGTTTTATTTTGTATATTTCGTAATGCATTTTTTTTCTGAGTGGATTTTGCATTATTTTTACTCTGACAAAACGAAAGTAGTTGTTAAAAGTAAAGTTATAAAGTAACAAACTAAAATTAGTGTCAATTGATTCATCAGTTCTGTTCTTCATGCTTTTTTAATTTCTTAAGCACTCTGCCAATGTGCATGATATTTTCAACTACAACTATCGGTAGTAAATTCGTAACAATCAGATCGGAGATATTGCTGGCCAACTAAAAGGCTGCTTAGATGTGTGCAAATCTTTTAGTAACTTACATCATATAATTGAAATTTGGTATGTGGTTTTCTAATTTATCCACGCGGTGGGAGAGGAAACAGCACCTTTTTGGGGAAGTATACGAGAAAGTTTAGGGGAGGCCACTCCCGCTGGTTTTTCTGACTTTCGTATGTCCTTTGGAGAATTTCTGTTCAGGTACCGGATTCTGATAAATGTTCTTAAACGTGAAAAAATTTGAATGACTTTACGATTCACGTCCGGATATTTCTCTTCAAGAATTTTTATCATCTGTTTAGTGACATTTTTTCCTGAATAATATCCGCTTTTCCCATGAATTGAGACAAAAAGCACTCCATTTCTTCGGTAATTTTTAATCATGCCTCTGTAGGCACAGTTAATCCACCTTTTGAAAGAGTATGAATCCACGGAGCAGATTCAGAATCAGTTTTCTCAGCAGAAAAATATCCTAAAGAGGAATCTTCTGATCGTACGCGGGAAGCAATGTAACCAGCTATATACTTTAGACCTTCATATGTTCCGAAAATGTCATGCCGCAATAATTAGGAAGTTCGTCAATTTTCCATTCCATTGGAAATTCTTCTGAGCATAGGTTTTCAAATGCTTCAATCTTCTTTGGAAGGAAGCTCATGGATTTCTTGAATATCTTTCTCAGCGAAAGCATTTTTTAAAAAATATCTGCAGTTAAGTAGCCTTCATTAATGGAATCTTCTCGAGTATTAACTTTTGGAAATAAAATTGGTAATTTATTTTCCAACAGTAAATTTCTTAGTCGATAAATAACTGCAACAGAAGAAGGATGATCGTAAAATCTGCCAGCACCTCGTATTTGGCTGAATAAACTTTCAAGGGAATCTTGGGTGAGACGAGAGGTTAAAATATAAGAAAATTTCAAATTTTTTAAATCATTCCATAAACCTGATAAGGAAGATATCGAAATCAAAATGCCTTTCTGAAATGGTAGCAAATTTTTTTTCCCTTGCACTCTCATTCCATTCATTTCTTCCTTCATATGTTGCAGTATTTGCTTCTGCTGAGAAAAATACTTTTCAAGTCCATATCCAGCTTGTAACGGTTTGTTGTTCGGCGGATGTAGTTTGGAGCTGTTCATGATATCAAAAAAAGAGTCTACGAGTTCAAAAAATTCGGCAGTTCTTTGGTTTTCTGTTAATAATAACAGTGCTTTTGCGGTTGTTGCAGAGAATAATGTTTTATCTTTAGAAACTTTCTGTCGCTCATTACCCCTTACAGTCAACAAATTTGGATTAAGGTTGAGGCACAATTTGTATTCTCCTCGATCTTTTTTAAACACTTCTTCGAAGATGTTTTTTGTGAGAACAGTTCCATCTTTCAAAACCAAACCAGTGTCAAGAAAATGATTTCTCAATAGTTTCAAATAATGTGGAGGGTCGGCAAATGCCCAGATCTTTCTGTAGTTTAAAGGGTGCATAAAAAAATTGTTCTTTGAGGCAATTTCCAGTTCTTTCCAGAGTGTGGAGTTTCCAGCTAAATCGGAAACAATTGCTTTTACAATTAAGCCTTTCTCTTCAATTTTTTAAAATTATTTCGTACAAAAGACGTTTCGTCATTGTTGTATCAAAATTGAAAAATACTGGTTGTTTCCAGTCTGCCATTATTCCACGTGCTAGTTGAGGTTTTGAAAATGGTCCCAAAATTTGATCTTCACTCACATCATAGCAAATGTGGATCATAAACGTGTCATTACTAATAACATCTAAATATCTAGGACAACTGATGTGTACAGCGCCATAATGCAATTGTTGGCTCAAAATTGATCTTTTTCCATATATCGAAATTCTATTGTCGGAATAGTATATCGACCAAATTTGGTCACATTTGGACAAAAAAAAATATTTTCGAGTTACTAACGCCTCATATTATTTTATGACTGTACTTCGTTAATACTTTCTGAAAGTTTTCGTTCAACTAATCACTTTGACCAGGTGGAAGAATTTCCACCTTCATGTTGGAGGAACTTGATAACCAACCATACCTGGAATCATAGATCAAGTGCACGTAAACACGTCGCAAACTATCAAGTATTTTCTTACTGTTGCGATAAAATGATAGCAGAGTAGGGTTCTATATCAAGCGCGTTCTCGACATTTAAAAGTACAAAGTACATCTTTCGCCGAACAAATTTTGACATATTTTCTACTGTCGCCTTTTTTTCTTCTTAGCCGAAGTTGAAATCGTTCGAGACATAAAGGAGAGATTGTGTTTCATCAGTAAAGATTTCGTGGCGGACATGAAGGCCTGCGCCAAGGACCCTTCCACATACGACAGGACCTACGAGTTGCCGGATGGACAGGTGCTCACAGTAGGGTCCGAGAGGTTCCGCTGCCCTGAGGTGCTCTTCAGACCATCCTTTCTTAACCTCGATGGACCAGGATTTCAGGTGACATACTTTTTTTGTAGTTCAGGAAAAATGAATGAATAAAAATGTCATTGTAATTATCTCAATAAAATGGGGAAATTACCAACAAGAGAGATTTTTAATTTTTCTTACAGATAATCATCTGCTTTAAAAGAAAAAAAATATATATGATTTCTGTTTGATTTTGTTTAATCAGAAGCATTTAAGTGTCAATATAGACCTAACTTTTATTGTTTGGTGTCTTAAATTGAAAGAACTACTGTGATTATTTTGCCTACCAGAACTTCGTGAAGTCAGATTAAAATATGCGTTGCTCCTTTCTTCTCATCTGAAGAATATTAATTATTAACTTGAAAAAATGTTTCACAGAAAATAGCTATACGGCTTAAAAATGATAGAAATATCCCTTTCACGTTAAAATTTTTCTATAAATACTTTACGCATACCTGTACAGATGAGAAAGTCAGAATAAATTCTTACAAAATGTATGAAAGAATGAAATTCATTTGCATGGTTCATAACTTTTTAATTCAGTACAAAAAAATTATGAGCTATTTTGTAATAGAGACGAGTAAATTCTGCAGAAATTCTTAATCTTATTCCGTTTCTTTTCTTTCTTATTCTCTTTGCCGTCCAACCCATGTATAAACATTTTAAGTTCAACCTGACCCTAACACAAAGCAAATAAAAAATCTTCCACCCATTAACTTCTTTGTGGGAAAAGAACAATTTATAACATAAAGATGAATTAAACGTGCAAATAGCATTAATTTTTAAGGCAGTCTGATGTAAATTTTCAGAGGGTTGCAACATGATGGTGTTATAATCTTATATAGTGTGCCATATGTATCCAACCCCATGAGTTAAGGACTCATGATAAAGTGTGAGTCTGGCATCTTCTGTTCGCCGAAGCGGCCTTGGAGAAGTTAGGTAGGATCTGAGATAGAAGTCGGCGTTATCTGGAATACGAGGGTTGATTGCCTGCCTAAAGGACTTTCATGGGAACTGGTCCAGACTATTGACTACTCTGTGCATTCCGCTTGGAGGAAAATCTCAAGCAACCAGCCCGATAATAAACAGAGTATTTCGTTGCTAAACCTCTCATCTGTGTAACAGCTTTTGAATAATGCTAGTTGAGGGCAAAGCCAGAGGTTAGAACCTACAACTTCTCACTCCGAAACGTTGCCACGTCATTGATAGGAACGAGTTAAAACGTGAATGATTTAATTCAGGACATTAATTTAAAA
The DNA here is from genome assembly GCA_013235015.1 of Araneus ventricosus. Classification (NCBI taxonomy): domain Eukaryota; kingdom Metazoa; phylum Arthropoda; class Arachnida; order Araneae; family Araneidae; genus Araneus; species Araneus ventricosus. The sequence continues at coordinate 4,539 of BGPR01002429.1, read as the reverse complement.
TATGAATGACTAAAACTATAATGACTAATTGCGCAAGTTAGACATTTAATTTCGAAAACCATAGCATAAGAACCTCTGTTTTCAACATTGGTAGATCTGATCTAAGGCTTAATTTTTGACAATTTATTCCGTATACCCAGGGCTCTTTATACGACTCGGTCATGAAATGCGACGTGGACATTCGACGAGACATCCTAGAGAATGTCCTCCTTTCAGGTGGCAACACCTTGTTTCCGGGAATTGCCGAGCGGCTGCAGAACGAGTTGCAGGACCTGTGCTCCAGTCGAGTTCGGGTCTGGGCTCCAGCAGAGAGGAGGTATGCCGTCTGGCTGGGAGGTTCCATCCTGGGTTCATTGTCCACCTTCAAAGAGATCTGCATCACCAAGTCAGAGTATGAGGACTACGGACCAAAGATTGTACACAGAAAGTGCTTCTGACAACTGAAAACTTGCTCTCTTCTTTTTCAGTATACTTCATTTGCAATAAACATAAACAGAGACTAAATGATTTTAATGTTTCAAGTGTTAATTTTACTGTACTTCAATATAACATAAAAATTATACTGACTATTTTTATTTTTTATTTTTGTATGCAATTATTTTCGTGAGAATTTTTTATTAATCGCATTTGATTTCTTTTATTTTAAGGAGGAAACCGCAGTATCAAGATATTTCAAAGAGTAGAATTATTTTTTTAATCTACACATTAAAGTATTGCAAGATTAATTTTGTCATTATTGCCAAAATTCATTCGATATAACTTCTCCTATTGAGGATATAAAACTTTCTCATTGAAAATTTGTGATATCATTTATAATGTTTTCTCAGTTTCCATTGAAGAGAACAATTTAGTTTGTGGAATGATTTTCTTGACAAAAATTACATTTTGCTTAAATATAAATTCCATCAGGGTTGGAAGCATGTTCTTAGGAGAGTAACTAGATTGTTATTAAAGTCCATATTATTTTCCCTAATAATGATTAATTGTAACTAAACGAAAATGTGGTGTCATTAAATGCTGAATTGCAAATATCATGCAGAAGAAACTTCTGCGATTATGAAATTACGGCATTCACTTGAATCGAAATGTGAGTAACTAACTGACTGATCCAAAATGTTAGATATAATAGACGTTTGGGAGAATTATTTGGTATCGCTTCTGCCGAACCTTATGATAAGTATCGCTATTTCTGATCTCCAAAGGTTAAATCTTTTACAGTAGAGGCCTTTGATAACGCGGCATTGATATTTTTTTCAGAATATGGCATTATAAATTTAAATTGGGAAATAATATTGATGAAAAGAAGGTAATTTTAATCAGTTTGCAATAGAAACGCATGTTTGCGTCATCGTTTTTGCTACTGCAGCGTCCTCGTATATAAAATATAGTAAAATTTAGGGTGATGCGTTTTCATTGGACACTACTATATATTTTAAAACTGAAAAGGGAAATTGGAACCTCCTATACCGACAATGTTAAAATGACCATTTGCAATGTACCTTTTCTCAAAATCTATTATAGATATGTATTTGAGAATTTTTATATAAGTAAAATGCATGTTTCTCATCATATTGAAATGAGCTTTTAGTAAATTTTGAATTTCACATTTTTTTACAAAATATTGTATTAGACATAGTGAAATTTGATGTGTTCTTTACGCAAAATATTTTAGTTTTTTGAAAAAAGCTCATTTCAGTATATATATTAGGAATAATAATGAATGTGTAACAAACAAATTGCATACCTATAAGCAGTAATTTTTGAGAAAAGGTACATCGGGTATGAAAATTTTCATTTTGAGAAAAACACATTTTAATATAAAAATTTAAATTTTTCCAAACACTCCGGCCATATACTCTAGACGTTCGATATTGTTTTAAATATCATTATTTCCTACGTTCTTTTAAGTCTTTTTCTAGTCTCTTTCTCCATTGTTGTCAGTAAATTAGAGTAATATTCAATTTTTATAATCATACTTTTTCAAGGTGTTTCATGCCATCTTTCATATAACATACAGATTCTATACTTAAATTTTCTCAAAATTTTCATTTTTTGACATTTTCTTTGTTAAATAATGATGTGGCATCATATATACTCTGTCCCAAAAGTTTATAGACTCTAGTAAAATATATGTTTTAGTAAAGCGGAAAGGCATACAAACACCAATTACAAATATGCTTGTTCAAACCATATGCCACTTGTATTCAACGAAATATTTAGAAAAATAACAATTATATAACAAAATGGAAATATTAGGTGTCCCAAAAGTTTATAGAATATATGACATTTCAACAAAAGGTGCTCAATACAATGTGTTTAATAGTTTAAAGTCTTTCCATTTTTCAGTATGACATTGTATACACGTTTTTCCATCGATATAATTAAGGTTTGTAATGTCTCTGGTTCCAAGTTGTACCATGCACTTCAATGGTTCACTTTCAATGGCTGTCTTCAAGGCATTCACTGAATAAAATTTCCCTCCATTCTCATATTCCTTCCGAGACACAATGCCCCACACATTCTCAATTGGGTTTAGATCAGGGCTCGTCGGTGGTCACTCAATAACAGTAACATTTTTCCGAGTTTAAATAATTTTTCGTAGCATTGGAGGTATGGATGGGAGCATTATCGCGCTGATATTCCCAATTTCGTCCCCCTATGTTTTCTGCAAATGGTATAAGATTTTCTAGTGTTTCTATGTATTTAGGAGAATTCTGTCGGCCATCTAAAAAGGCCAAACCCACTTGACCGTTGAAATCGAAAGCCGCCCACACAATCACAGATCAATCACCACTTTGCTTACTGAAAAACCTACTTCCTACTTGCTTCCGGGCTCTTTTCGTAAATCTTGCCAAGATTTTGTATTCCCGTCAGGTCCATCGCGGTTCCATTTTTTTCATTACTAAAAAGGACAGCCATCCATTTATCACCATATGTCATATGATTACGAGCCCATTGTAATCTCTTACTAACGTAAAGCTTTGAGAGTGGTAATCTTCGAGACATTTTTGCGTGGATCATATGACCAGATTCTATAATTCGTCTATGAGCAGTGTTCTTGGAGATTTGCAACCGTGAAGCCCTAGTAATTTCGCGAACCGACTTTTTCTGATTTGAAGCCATTCTTGTATCAGTCTATCACTGCTAATATCCGTCACACGTGGTCTTTCCGAACGAGGTTTTGGCTCATATGGCGTCTTACAAGTTAATACACGATAAATCATACTTTTAAAACGATTTAAAAGTTTCAATACTTCCTTAACAGTCTTACCGAGCAATTTCAGATGCAGAATTTTACTCACTTCTTCACTAGAGAGCTGCGAAATTTTAGGCATCTTGAAACGCAAAACAAACGACCGCTTTCCTTTTCTTAGAACGTATTTATTAGGCTCCGAATCGACGTCATGATTACCAATACCATATTTGCATAAAATTGCATTTGTCTATAAATTTTGGGGAGAGGTTATTTCTGTTTATTCTACGATTTAAAAATTGGCAATAAATATATGGGGTAGAACTGCTGTTTTTTCAATATAGTAGACATAATATATTTATACCGTAAGTTGCATCGAAATACATAATATACAACAAAAAATATAGGCATAATACAAGATTCAAAAACTTTTGGGGCAGAGTGTATACCTAAAGAAACCTGTCCAACTTGCCTTCTATTTCAGCAAATTGGTTCTTTGGGAAAGGACAACGTGTATTATTTACACTCGCATTTGAGTTCTTGGGTGTTATCATACATACATTTCTTCGTTAACTTTTATAATTTGAAAAATCACGAAAATGTATCTCTTATAATTTACAACAGCAACCGGTAAACTATTTTTATAAAGGTAAGTCTTTTAGAACAATTCCACCTTTTAAAACTTATAAAATGTATCTATTTCTGATTATCATCGCATTTTTTGCCCTGCTTCGGTGATACCTTAAAACTAAAATTTTCACATTTCTAATTAGTGTAGAGACTAAAATAAAGCGCTAATAGAAAGATAAAAATGTAGAAAATTTGAAAATGCAAAAATCTCAAATTATCATTTTTTGAAAATTTTGATGTTCCGAGACCCCTTTAAACTGAATTTTAAAATGTATTTTACAGTTATTTTGATATTTATGGGAAGAAGAGACTTATTTTTATGCTAATTCCAAAATTAATTAACTTAAATTATTCAAACAAATTAATTAAATCGTTTTATCTATGTTCATACATCATAAAATTGAATACTGAAATCCGTCTTCCATTAGTTCTGTTGTTAAATTTAAATGCAATGAGATAAGGTTGTGTGCAATGGTAAAATAGGGCTTAAATATATTCTATAAACAGCTGATACAAATAAATATTTGCAGAATTTAATAGTAAATACTATTAGATTGTAGATTACTATGGGAGTTTTCCAACCCCTGTCCGACTAACAAGGCCTAGTGTCCCTTTGGGTACCCAGATAGCACGTAAGTTTGCAGCAAGTTTGATTTTGACTTGTCATGGCAAAATTTGACGCGTCAAACTTGAATCGAACTTGTAGCAAGTTCGAT